>BHFT01004989.1:0-59035 GCA_004320025.1 Laticauda laticaudata
GAGATGAACAAGAAGGAATATTTAATCAAGAAAGAAATGTAATTGGTTTTTTTTATTTAGATTTAATGAAACATCTTTAGATTATTTGTAAAGTGTTTTTTCTTGGTATGTTTTTCTGAATTAATTTACTTTTAAGGGATTTGGGAAGATCTCCTTGGGCTTAAGACAGAATCTTGAGACATGCATGCTATGATGCAACAACTATAAATTGTATGTTATTTCAAAACAGCAATATTAAAACATGGAATTAAATTACAGATATGTTAAGATGGAAAAAAACTTCAAATGTTATTGCTGGGAAGATTTCTTTGATTTTGATGGACAACTCGGATTGATTAATGTATGCATCAAATTGAATCCAATATACCAGATTTACCTAATATACTTTTCAGTTTTAACCACTGATGTCAATTTATTGTATATGAAGTTTGCCTTGTGTATTTGTAAGGAAATTTGATTTAAAAAAGGCTAATCACACTTTGATGGTGTTAAAAAAATTCAAAGCAAATTGCTCTAATTAAATACACACTATGAGTCCATTTCTCAAGAGAGATTACAAAATATAGACATCTACAGAGGACTTGATTATTTGTCCAGGGGTCCAAATTATAGGTTCTTATGAAACTGATTTTTTAAAGAAAATCAGCTTACTGCAAAAGTGCTTTTACCTATCTTCAAAATAAATTTTGTTGAATAGACTATAGAGACCAATCATTTGAAGAATCTCTATTCATAAAATATTCATTTTATGTTCCAGGCTGTTTNCGTAGGATATTTTTCTGTACAGACAACTATCTTTTTTAGGATGGAAAATATTAACAGTGAGATGGAGTTGATAGCAATGATGTTTCTTGTGTTCCTATTCTGTATTACATGCAAAACATATGTCATACACCATCAATTTGCTGAATCAGAAAATGTTATCTTTGGGGAATTTTAAATCCCAGGGACCACTAACTGGTTCTGTGGGCATGGACTAATTTGTGGGTGTGGCTTGGTGGACATGTGACTCTCTCTGTGTGTTTTGTTGATTCGGCATGGCTTGGTGGTCATGTGACTGGCTGGGCATGGCATGTATATAAATATTATAAATATTTATATATATATTGATTTTTTATATAAAAAAGAGCAACTTTTACCCAAAATCAGGCCAAAGCAGGCAGGCAGATTGAAGAGATGCTCCACAGAATACAGATTCATTCAAAATCTATCTATCTGCCATGTGCTAGCTTATCCTGTCACAAAAAAAAAATAGGTTGCAAGCCAACTTCATAAAAATTAACTATCACAACACACCATGTATGTAAATATTGAATTTTTTTATTTTAAAAATTTTTTTTACCAGAAACCGCCAAGGTTCAGGCAAGCAGAATTAAATTGCTTTAGCAGATACATATTCAGTGATCTATCTATCTGCCATTGGCTAGCTCCAGTCTGTCACATAAAATTTGCTTGCTAAGCAATACTCAATAAAAATTAACTCACACACAACACCATGTTTGTAAATATTGATTTTTTATATAAACAAAGGAGTAACCTTTACCCAAAATCAGGCAAAAGCAAGGCAGGTAGATTGAGTTGCTCACAGATTCATTCAGTGATCTTATCTATACTGCCATCATGAGCTACTCAGTCTCGTCACATAAAATTTGCTTGCTGTGAGTCTGCACTGGAATAAAAGAACCTTCAATCCTAAGGGAAGGTTTGGCTGATGGCTTAAAGGAGAGCCAAGAGACTCTAAACGACTAGCTAGAATACAAGTTAATCAATCATTTCTGCTTCCCTAGCTTATCTAAATCTCCGATGCAGCAGATGGTTTGAAAAAGGAAAAATAAAAATTTAGGCAGTTAAGTTTGCCAAGTAAGGAGTGAAGTGGCAAGCGAAGGGTTTCCTGAGGGCCATGTGGGTGGTGCTGCCTTGTGTTTCGCACAGCCTGGATTATTGCTTTGGGGGGGGGTGCTCTGAGGTGAGATTTTTCTCTGTGGCCCGATCAAAAATTTTTTTTGTGCGCAGTGGTTGGCGACCACTGCCTTAGTTGACATTTTTATTCTCAAATTAGAAGCGCTTTATCTCTTCCCCAAGTTTGCCCACTAACCATTTTATCATGAAAGAAGTGAGAGGGAAATATATTGATCTCATGACTTATGTTCAACAGAATTTTTTACTTTGTCTTCATTCGTCACATAAAGCAACATATTTTTTATTATGATAAAACGGAATAGAAACCAAGAAGAATGAGAAGCTAGGATGGGTTTGTCAAAAACAGAATCAGACCTTATTCCCTTTTTTTGAGATAGTGATTAATATAGTGGATAAGGAAAAAACGCTTAACCTTAGACTAACTACTATTGACGCTCATCCCTTTCCTAAGGAGGTCTTATAGGGGCGTGGACTATAGCGCACCAATGTGCCTACCATTTCTGTTCCTATTGTTTCTTTTATTTTTCTTATGTGTATCCAGTATGTTTATATTACACCTATTATCTTGTAAGCAATTGACAAAATCAATTAAAATAAAATAAAGTTTACTTTTTAGACTCATTCTCATGTTAAAGTCTATTAATTAAATGAAACAACAGCCTATTTTTGGATTTAAGACGACAATATGAAGTAGCATACACCACCAGATGGATTTCAACTAGATGTTCACCACTGGTCAGCAGTAATTTACATTGAGGGAAGCATTCAGTAGGGTACATCAAAATTCTGTCCTAAGCCAGTAAATCTTTAACATGCTTCATAAATGATCCTCGACTGTGGAGAACAGAAGGGCAATCCATCACATTTGCAGACATTGGCAGGCTTGGGGGGAGGGAATAGCTTAATGCTGTTGTTTTGATTTATTTAGAGTATGCTACATCTACATTTGGACTAGCAATATAAATTAACATTTCAATAGATTAAGTAAAACTGAATAAAATACAAGTGTCAAAAAGATCTATATTCAAATATAACTATATAATTACTAGCCATTCACAGCGGAATATTGTTTATATTTTTTAAAAAACAGCCTACTGGAACAGTAATATTGCTTTTCAGCTTTACAGTCAGTCATGATGTGAAATTACAGTCTGATTACATGCCTGCATTAAGGCAAAGAATTCTGGCAGATTCTATCTGAGGTATAAATTCTGTTCAGCTGTGAGAAGAATCTGAGCCGATTCTTTGAAAACGAATTTGGATTCAAAAAAATGTAGGAGAATCATTAAAAAAACCCAGGATTTTTCATTGGTTTTCTTAATAAAAGCCACACATGCAAGAGTTGTTTTTAATCAATTCTAATGATCAGGTTTCATTATGTAGCCCGTGGAAATTTTGGGCCCAAAGTGATTAAATATAGTATTTGTGGACTTATATGTCATGAGTAAAAGAGTAAATTTGTTTCCATCCATTGAATGAACCAACTTTGTTGCTTTTCATATGAAAAATTACTATATACTTGGAGTCATTGGAAATGGTATACATGACCTCTCATAACAGACATTTCAGACAAAAAATATTAACCAGGCGGCAAGATTTTCAACAACTCTTTTTTTTACTAGATATTTTTCAGATTTTTTTGCGGGTCAAGAAAAGCTATGGCAAGGAATATATACTTTAATGAGAAAGGATATAAATTGTTTTCCACAACTCCGAGTCTCCCCACATGCGACACGATTTCCCTCTACAGGCATAAGTGCACGCTGGAGTCACTCCAACAGCAAGAAAAGATACCAAAAAGCCAAGTGAGCTTCATCACTTTCTACTCGTCCATATCTCATCACCGAGAAAGTGCCAAGAGAATATATACCTTTATAGAAAGATATAAATTCTTTTCAAAAGAATTGATTATAAATATGGATTTTAAAAAAGTTTCCCAGAGGCTCTGATTAATTGTTTACATAGTCGGAAATTTCTTCTCCTTTATTCTCGGTTGGATCTCTCCATAATGGTCTTCCTACACAAGAGCTTCTTTGCTGTCTCCAGTAACAGTTGAAGGAATAAGTTGACTCCTGTTCTCTGTGACAAGCTCATTAAAAGTAATAGTCCTTCTCTTCATTAAACTAGACATAATTTTCCAATCATATGCTTTAGGCCTCCAGACTCCTTATCATCTTTATTATTCTTTTACCTCACTCTTTCTTTGACCACAACATTTATTTTAATATATGGTCAATCCAGAATTGCGCCACAGTTATTCAAGTTGTGTTTTCACTAATGCAGTATAATCACCAGTACTGTGAAGCTATTTAGTACCTAGTATGCCAATCGGCTTCCTTTTTGCAGCTTGCAGCACACTGCTGGCTCCACTTAATCGATGTCTACTAAGACACCCTACCATCTCTCCAAGGGCATTATAATTATATAAAAGAATTACTTTTTGGAAGTAGATACAACATACTTCTCCACAGCCTGTAAGGCAGCTTGACACCTTTAACAGAAAATCATGCTACTCCACAGTGGAACACAGAACACAATGATTAAGATTTACATGTAGGATTTTCCAGAATGAACGTTCAGTAGTAACAGTAACAGGAATTTGTTAAAAGTCAGCATTGAGAGCAAATTGCCTGCTCCATGCTGACCTTATACCCTGCCCCCGAATTAACACAGGCATAACTCTATGATCAATCCACACATTAAATAACTCTTCGTTACAAGTCACATGCCAGGGGTTGGATTCAATTTATTTTTAACAACTGGTTCTGTGGGCAATGGCTTTAGTTTGGTAAGGCATGGCTGGTGGTCATGTTTATTGGCTGGGTTGTTGACCAAACCTCAATATCATCACATTGAGGCATCATTCTCCTGCCTGGCTTTCTTATGAATGTGGGGATGCTGCAAACAGCCATAAGTGTGAAAAATGGTCATAAATCATTTTTAAAGTGCCATTGTAACTTGAATTGTCATCGCACACAAGCAAAGTATCCCAGCCAAAGGAGGGAAAAAAACTCCAGAGAGGTTCCTGAAACAGGAAGTCTAGCCTGCACGAAACGTAATAGGGTAACCAGATAGACAGTTTCCTTGGTAAGCAACACCAGAATAGAGTTTTCCTCTCATGCCTTCCTTACAAGGATTAGGACAGTAATTTTTCTTCTAACAACTGGTTTCTACTGAACTGCTTAGATGTTAACAACTGATTCTTAAGTGATAGGTGTGACTAGTAGAATCCCACCCTGCACATGCCCCAATTTGATGTACAACAACCCTATTATAACATACATTGACCAATCATCACAGAAATCCACCCTGCCATTTACACCCCACGCACCCTGCAATCAGGGTAATGCCTCCATGCTCCACCCCGTGCCTACTTGTCTCCGTCTACACTCCAACTCTGCCTTAAAGATAAAATTTCTCCAAACCCTGTTCTTTAAAGATACAGTCCATCCTTAGAACAGCCTAACAGCACCTTTGGCAGTCTCCATCTCTTCTCCAGCAGGAAAGCTTTGGCAGGGAAACTGAACACTGCAATGAGGCACCCACTTGAGAGGAATGGAACATCAGGAAACACAGGACATTGTTTCAGAAAAAAAAAAAATTGGGGGGGGAGCCTGCCAGGAGAAATGGAATGCGCATGAACATACAGGAACCGTCGGAGACACGCAGGATGCCAGGGAAGTGTAGAAACCCCAGCCTGAAGGTGAACACATCGGCCAGCTGGGGCAAAAAGCTACAATTGCTGCCCTCTGTTTCACACAGCAAGGACATCAAGAAAGGAGGGATGCACTGGAAGGCAAAGCTCTTGCACCTCAAGATGTTATCAGGACTGGAGCCGGACAAACGTACCAGCAGTGGGATCTTACCTATTCCACTACCGAGTTCAGAAGATCGTGTGCATGGTAATGGCCACACCCTAATACATGCGCATGTGTCTGCATGCCCCAAGCAATGCATGCCACTTTCCCCACAACCAGCTGAGGCCCCTGCAGTGGCCAAATCAACTTGAGAAGATAAAGAAGATAAAAGCATAAGGGTGGATGGGAGGCCAATCCCTGAACTTTTCTCTTTCTTTTCCTCTCAGCTGATTGACTCGGAAGATTTTTTTTTCCTCCTCTCAGCTGATCATCGGGAGGCCTGTTTTTTAAATACTGTTTCGGCTGAGCTGGTTAAAACTTGGTAGCATACCACAACTGCACACATACTTCTCTATTTAATGAGTTCCATTAACTTTTCTGTCCAATTCTGTCAAGAGGCACAACAAGTGTTGCCTTTTTCCCAGTCCCTTCAAACTAGTCATTTAGCTTTCTTCTTTGTAACTAGCAACTGGGACAAAGACTTAGCAATCCTTTTGAAAAAGTTTTGCTAGTTAAAGGGTGAAGGACATTTCAGTTGTTTCCTCCACCTCCTCTGACTGACTTTCATCAACCCTGCAGCCCTTTGAGTTTATTTTGCCTCTTAGTAAACAGTGGAGCTTGTTCTATGATCTTCTTTGAACCTTCAATGATGTACTGCTTTTATAGCTTTTGAGTACACAAGAGCTAAAGAAAGTTTTTTATTGACTGAGGTTGGTTGCCAGTGGTTTTAGGAATGTAGTACTGCAGGCTACTTTCCCTGCTTAACTGTCGCAGTCCTGGCAGTTGGAAGTTCGAATCTCACCAAGGCTCAAGGTTGACTCGGTTCTTTGTCCATCCTTCTGAGGTTTTCAGTAAATAGGGCCAGATTGTTTTTGGCGAAATATGCCTGACTTTTGTAAACTGCTTTTTTTTAGATGGGCTGTAAGCACTTGCAGCAAGTGTATAAGTCTAAGTGCTATTGCTATAGGTTTGAGTTTCATAAGAACTGAAGAAAAGCTGGTAGAATAACGGTTATGTTCTTGGAATTTAAGTTGATAGGTTGTGGGTTTTGTATTTTGTATTTTTTGCAGTTCTGTGCCTGAAGTAGTATCAAGACAACTTTGGTTTGACACTTTTGTTTTTTCTGTGGAGAACTCAAGGGCCAAACATGGGTAAACGAACTAGATTGTAAAAAGCTCAAGAGAGGAGAAAGGTTCCGCAAGCTGCAGTGCCCGAACAGTTAGCTGCCCTGAATGCAAACCCCAAAGCCAGGAAATGACAAGTCCCTCTCACAAGAGCTTGCAGGTAGCAGAATTAAAGCACTAGAGGGGGATCAACCTCAATAATAGGTCAGGATAATGGTCAGGAAAATTGATTAAAAAAAGTCTCATGGCACTTGCATGATGTAAAAAAAATCAAAACAGATTACAGTAATTAAATACACACTTTAAGCACTTTTCTCAGGAGAACGTGCAAAATATTGAGAATTGGAGAGGACTTTATTATTTTCCCAATGGTCCAAACTATATGTTCCTTATTAAACTCAGGCTAAGGAGTGCGCTTTTACCTATCTTCAAAATGTAATTTGTTCAAAAGGGTACAGAGAGCTATCATTTGAAGTATTTCTACTTTAATCTTCATTTCATACGCCAAGCTGCTTTATCTCTAAATCATTCTCAAGAGTTTCTGTAATTTTTTCTCTTTGTTTGTCTCCCTCTCCCTATTTCTTCTTCTAATGTTCATAAATGGGAGGATGCACACACTGAGGAATTTTCTCCTTTTGCACTGATTGCTCAGATCACTTTTAGGTAAAAGAATTTATCTTTACCATGAAAGAGAGATTTTAGAAGAGTTCTGAATAAGTGGAAGCTTTATTGATTTTAAGACCTGGTTGTCCATGAAAAATTATATTAACCTATTTAAATTATATTAACCTAATTTAACAGTGAGAAAAATTGTCCTACTTTTACCTTTCAGAGAAAGAAATGAAAATCTGAAGGTAGCTTCTCAATTATATATATTTTTTAAAGTAGCATTCATTCAAAGACATTAATAAACTGAAAATAGCATATACAAAGCAATATTGAAATCTATTTGGAAAAAATATTTTAGTGCTGTGGCAACAGTCTTAGAGACTATAAACATGACATAAGGATAATGAAAAAATGCAGTGCAGTTTGCTGGTGTAGCGATTGGATATTTTTCTGAATTTCTCTATCATGTATCTTTCTCTGAATAGAAATTGTCAACATTAGGATGGAGTTGATAGCAATGATGTTTCTTGTGTTCCTGTTCTGTATCGCACGCAAGACATATGCTATGAATTGTAGCATACCTGATGACTCTCTTCTTTTAAACCATCAATTTGCTCAGGCGAGAAATGTTATCTTTGGGACAATTGTGTCTCAAACCTTCTTTTTTCAAAACAGCCCCTCTTTTATCGAAGATCCCTCTTGGACATTGATCAATAAATGCTGTAAGGAATTCTATTTTTTTTCTTCTTCAGACCAGCAAAATAATTGGATGAAAAAGAGTTAAGCAGCAGGAATATAGTGATAAGTCTTTGAAAAATTTCATATTCACAATGTCATTGGAAATTTGCTGTTAATTAGTTTTCTCTCTTTTTGAAGTATAAGAAAACTCTATGTGCCTTCACACACTGCACAAAGTTCCATATATCATTCTTTTGATGTTCACTTTGTGATTAAAAAGTATTTGTAATAGTATATGAAAATTTGTCCGCAGGTCAAGCAAATAATAGCTGTGTTTCTACCTCCCATTTGTTGAATAGTGTATAGAGAAATGTCATTTGAAGCCTTTCTATTCCAATCCTCATATAATATTATAGTATAACCTTGATAGAATAAGACAAAACAGATGTACTCTCTGTGTGTTCTGATTAGATTATTTTAAATGACCAAGTTTATCTTTATCACGTGAATAAATCATGGAAGGGAAAGTAAATCCATGAAAAGATTATTAACTCTAAAATATGGTAACTTATGCAGAATCTTTAGTTCAAATTCAGTGTGGAAAATCACCTCACTTTTCTTCTCCCCCCTCCCCCCAAAAAGAAATGAAGATTGAAAAGCAACTTCTGAAATACAAACTCTTTCTTCTCCAGTGGCATTAGTTCATAGGGCATGAAAGAATTAAACGAAGGCTGAAGTATAAACAAATCGAATATGCGTGCACACAGACCGAAAACTCACAGTGAAAAAGAAAGAATCTGTCTAGAGAAAACATTTCACTATTGTAGTAATTTTCTTAGAGGCCATAGGAAAATTTTATCTATAGGAAAAATTTTGTTTCCTTCAACTGGAATTGTCAACAATGATTATGAGGATAACAGGCAAAGAGAGTGGAAAGGGACCTTGGAGGTCTTCAAGTTCTACCCCATATCATTTCAGAAAAAATGGTTGTCCAATCTCTTCTTAAAAATCTTCAGTGTTGGTGCACCACAACTTCTGGATGGAGAATCCACTGATTAACTGTTATAGCTATCAAGAAATTTCTTAGTTCTAAGTTGGTTCATGCTTTATTTCCATGCATTGTTCTTGTGCTGTTTTCAGGTACTTTGGATAATCGGTTGACCCTCTCTTCTTTGTGGTAGCCCCTTGAACAGATAATATGATGATGTTATCCATTCAGTTGTGTTCATTCTTGGTGATTCTATGGGCCAAGTCTCTCCACAACTTCAGAAGTTGCAGTACTTCTTTGAGTTTTTCTATGTTCTGGCTAGTTTTGTCAACAATAAATGAGTGTGCGAGCAAGTTTTCTCCTTGTGTTCTGGTTCTAAATTATATTATTATTGCCAGAAGTTGTGCCATACCTGATGGGAAAGATTCATTAATAAAGCAATATATTAGACAGGAAGCATAGTTTTAGAAATAGATTCAAACATATTTCCTGTCCATAAGTTGTAAACAGTTTATTTCCAAAGATAATGTATGGCAGGAAATAAAATAGAAGACAACTTCTTTCTCTTTGGAGAGGTACAAATTATTCTGTAACCTCAAGGCAGGAACAATTGTTCCTTTCTTGCAGTTACTTCTGGCACCCTTCTGAACAGACATTATGTTTTTCCTTGAATAGTTGCNTGACTCTACCTTCCAGGATGTTCGACAGAGAAGGACAGGAGAAACAGCGATCCCGTCCGAACCCGCTGAAGGCGATGACACAACTAAACTGCGCAGGTCAATTAGGCAACCTAAAAGCCCTGACTACTTACATGACTACATATGGTAAGACCATACCAAGAGGGGAGGGGTGTTCCATATTAACATACTCCAAATAGGCTATTCCTATTGGACAACAAATACCTGACACTGATTGGCTACTTTTCTCAACGCAATTGGCCAATTATAGCAAGGCTATGATTGGCCAATTCAAACGGCGGGAAAAACATGTAGCCATCATTGGACACTAGCCACGAGCAGCTCTCTATAAAAAGAGCTGCCGCGGCTCCTGATTAGAACGGACTTTTGGAAGGAAATAAAAGCTGAAGTTGCGCTGATCTCTGAGTCTCATTCCCGCAAACTGAACAGATTCTATCATCAAGCTCCAAGTACTTTAAGGCTTTAAGCATGAGCAGCAATACCTTAAACTGCCCCTGCAAAGCAATTCCAAAATTGGCATTACTTTAGCCCAGTTCCATGCACCATTTAGCAGCTTAGTTGTCACATTTTCCACCACTGGGAATATTCAAGCCAACCCACACACTGAGTTCATTGTAGTAGTCAAGTCAAGAAGCATATTGGTAGCAAAGCCAACCCGTTCAGGAATGTTGATAATTGCCACAAACCAACATGTAATCTCATTGTACACATTTTGTACTCTGACAGTAAAGGTAGTAACTCATATTATCACATGGCAATCTAATGAAAGTTAAAGATCAAGGAGTACAGGCCTATTTCTAAGGTCCTACAAAATGACCCAGAAGAGATAGAACCCCCCCCTCCAGTTTTGGGTTGTTGTTTTTTTCTTTTTTAATAATTTGAATTGTCAAATTTTCATTTTAAGTTATTAGAATTAGTATGGTGATAGTATGCATGTGAGTTGACTTGTTTCTTCATGCACTAATCGCATATCAGAAATATATAACATGAAATATTTTTTCTTTCCAGATATTCCACATATTGACTATTTTCATCAGAATTACTCCTATAAATGTTATTAGTAGTTGTTAAGTTATAATTCACTTATTTACCTCATTTGTTGATTACAGTCTTATGAGAAAAAGGAAAACTGAATTATCTGGAGTTGGAAAATGACTTCTCAGACAGGAAATTTGCTGGACTTGCATTGATATTGAGAACATTCGGTACCATACTTGAATAGAACAGTCCTCCTCTCATAGATTTTCACCCACATGAAAGAATAGTGGAAAAGAATAATGAAAAAAAAACTGAAGAATTGTAACACTGCTTTCTCTCGCATAGAATGGGGAAAGTGAGTCTAGATTGTTTGTTCCCACTTCACTTACTAAATAAACTCACAGATTTTAAGTTGAAAAGGGATCCTTAGAGTGAGTACATCAAGTATCTGTTCTGCTTCCCTATTAATACCAACATTTGTTGTGATGCAAAGGCTGATGTCAAGTACAACATTGAGTATATTAAATGCCCACAACACTGTGGGTAGAATATTGAATTCCTCTTTGGTCCCTATTCCCATTATTTCTTCTGTAAAAATAAATCCAATACTGAAATGTTCATTTGTAGATAACCTTTTCTATTCTCTGTAATGTTATCACTTTAACCCTAGAATGTTTACTCATTTAATGAATAGTATGTTTTCACAGTAGCTTTCACAATTTTAAATTCAAAGGCTCACCCCTGGAGCTTTTACTGTTCCCCCTCCTTCAAACTAAACTAATATATGATGCAGGCTTAGATTTGACTTTGAAGTTAATCTACACTTAATATTCTCGTTAAAATTGAAATAAAATGGCGTAGTGCTTACCAGTTGTTTGTATGCATTCTTGAATACCTAAAGCCTAATACTAAAATTCTTAACTGCTAATCACTTTTCTCAAAATAATCTCATTAAAGTTAAAACATGTTACTACAGGAATTCTACATTCCAGCTTTCAGTGTCTTGAATAAAGTGAGCATTTATAAACAGTAGATAGGAAGAAAGTGTTTATTCCCAAAACAAATTTATTTCTATTCTTGGAGGCAAACAGCATGCTACTTTTAATTTATACAGCCAGCTATGTCTATTTGTTTTCCTTTTATGTGAAATCAATTTGGAGTATATGATTCCAACTTGAAGCTTAGCTCATAGGGACCATTGAACTTAGTTCCAGGTAGTGGTTTTGATGTAGATGTTCTCCACAAATAACCAAGAGACAAAAAAATCCTCATATTTAAATGACTCAGAAGCTTTTATTCACATGAAAATTTCAGTCTACATTGGAAGGGTAGCAAGGGCTAAAGTTTCTATTGGAAAAAATCTGCAACTATAATAGAGACTGATACATAATCAGGTTTCCTGTATTACCACATTAACAGAAAAGACAGTACATAATTATAGACTATGTAATAAGGAAATGTGCGGTTTGATTCTTGTGATTGTCCAGGAAAAAAAAGACTGTTTTGGGGGAAAAGGTAAAAAGGGTGTGCTGTCAAGACTGGATGGTGCCTGATTTCACATGTAAATATACACATATGGCTTTAGAAATACATAAAGGGAGAGTGTAAGCCTGCTCTCAGTCATAAAAACACTTTCTCAATAAAAAGTCTGACTTCAGAAAGGACTCTGACATACTTCTGTAAGATTATCACTGGATTAGTTCCCACTTCCCACTTAGTGTTTGACTGAGGAGATATTTGTGTCAACAACACTGATAAAAGTCGTGCCCTCCTTCTTCTATTTGATCAATGATGGTTCATTCAACCATGCTAATCTCCACTCAAAGCAACAGTTACCTTGCATTGAACAGGCATGTATAATCCATTAATTCTGCATCAGTGATTGAAACTTGCTGCCGTAAAGATAGCCCATCTATCATTTTTCCTGCACCACAATCATCATCCGTTTTATCAGGGTTATGAGACACCCTGGCGTGTGCAAAGAATCCGCCAAAGATATGTCACTATCAGAAGCAGAAACTCAGAATGGTGGCATATTTCATAAAAATATATAGTAAACTTAGCAGTGATGATTGATGGCCTTTAATATATATTATATATATATAATAATATATATTATTTATGTATAATATAAAATATATTATATGATATAGCTACTTTTTTGTGTTTCATCGTAAGAATAGTCTTCCTTGCTATTATCATTATTAATAATAGTATTTTCCTCTGGAATCTCAGCATAATGTGCTGGAGGGTTTATTTCATTTTATCAATATAACAACTGCATAGTGAGTTAGACTGGTCTGGTCTACCTTCAGTTGCTGATATTGAAAGCCTGGCTGTTTTTTTTTTCCCTGTGGAAAGGGAACTTCATGAGGACAGTGGTGTCACCCAGGAAAAGCCCAAAGGGAACATCAAGCCAGCCATAAAACAAACTTACATAGGAAAAGAAATCAAATGGTATTGAAAGAAGCCCCCTAGACAAAAGCCAAGTAATTAAGAAAGTCAGGGAAACAAGGAAAAGAAAACCCTTACACAGGACATACCAAATCAGCAAAAATTCAGCAAAACAAACAGACAAAATTACAAAATAATCACAAAGGAGAATGAATAGAGATTACCTACAACAAATGGAGAAAACGCATATAAAGCTAAAGAGATTAGAAAAAACCGATGTATACCAATTCAGCCACCCGCAGAGTTATTTCCGCCGCACTCGCTAAGTTGCCCTTCTTGGCGAAAAAATTAAATCTACAGGGATTTAATATGCTAACATTAAACATTAGCACTAAACAAACATTTAACACAAAGGGAAAAAAAGGTATAAAAACCAGGAAATTACCATTTGCAAGTCAGCTAGCTGCCCAGGAATGCAGCCACACTGTCTCTTGCCTCTGAAAATAAAAAACTCAGCTTTCAAGCAGTTGTCCTTATCTTGACTGGAGCCTCTTCCAGCGGGAAACCAAAACAATTCATGTATGCCATTCTCGAGAAACAAAAGCGACTGACGGCCTTTCTACAAAATTGCCAACAGCAAAAAACAACACAACGGGAAAAGGAACGTAGTTGTTTTTGTGCAAGCCGAGGATGTAACTTGGGGGATGTTTGACAACAGCGCTGGACTGGCCTGCAATATCATTCCCAGCCACAGCGTGTCCTTCTTTGTTCCAGGGACACATTTCCACGGACCTACAGCCCTGGAGGCATAAACGGTGTTCGTATGGAAGCCTAGCTGTGTATTTTTGAAAAGCCAGAGAAGCAGATGACACATCCAACAGGTGTCCGGGAGCCCGCGAAGCCGAAAACGCATAGTGCAAGGAATGGAATGTGTAGCGGATGCATAGCGGATGACGCGGATGCATCACGGGCACCGATAGAGTGTGCTAGCGGATGTCCCTAGACGGATGCAAACAGCGCTGCTTTTGGCAATGCGCATGCGAGGAGGAAGCCAGATGAATTGGTGTAAGCTCCTTGGATATTATTAAAGGATGCAGCCACAGGCAGCCCGCTCAACAAATCCGTAGGAAAGAATCCTGTCCTACCAGAGACATAAACTTTGAAGTTGGAGAAATCACCATGGGGAGAGAGCTAAGCCTTGTGAAACATCTCCTCGCCCAGGCCCTTGGTCTAGAAGGACAGAACACCACACCCACCCCCTTGGGCTCGCTGGATCTAAGGAAGCGGCTGGGTGCTGTAGCTGCTGCTGCTGGCGTGCCTGTGGATGTTGGCTGCATGCTGGTGTGTGCAGTTCGTGCTGGTGCTCTCCTGTGCTGGTTGCATTGATGTTGCATCTCCTTGCTGCTGCTTCTGCTGCGTGGGGTACGTCGCAGTCCTCCTCTGCTGTCTGATGCTTTCTCCTGTTGCTTGCTGCTATGGTGACCGCCCCAAGGCCCTCAAAGCCCTCGCTGCTGAAGGTCCCTGAAGCCCCTGCTAGAGGGAGGAAGAGGCAAGGCAAGGAGTGGGGGCGTAGAGAAACGTGGTACTCCATTTCTGTAGGGACCGGTATTGAGGATGGAGGTGTGAATGGTCTGTGAGGCGAGATCTTACGCAAGTACCTGTTGAGGAAGGGCCACAGCTCTATGCACGACACCTAAAGTGGAAGCAGGAGCCGGGGAAGAGAAAGCGGAGACGCCATGGGTACAGCTTCAGAATGTCCTCCTGGGTCGGTGAAAGTGATGCACCCTGGGACTATGCAAGCTGCACCTGGAAGAGATCCAGGGACAAGGCCAAGCTCTCAAGCCAAACTGACCTGGGCGATGACCTATTCTCATGCGCCAGGTGCAGCTTTCCGGGTGGTGAGATCTCCCCATCGAGGAGCAAGCCCCTCTGTCAAACCCATCTCCCTCAGACAGGCCCAACTCAGGAGAGCCACTCCTCTTCCAGCCAGGAGGACAGCTACCGTGTCAGTAGGAGTTCTTAATGGAGGGCCGATGACAGAGACCCCCCCCCGACAGCTTCACGCCGCTGTCAGCCAGAGGCGTCTGAGAATCCCCCCAGTATCAGTGGAGCAAAGAATAGAGGAAGGCCACCAGAGATACTACCGAGACCTAACCCCAGCTCCACCTCCACAGAAGCAGGCAAGAGGCAGGATCCGGAGGAAACAGAGCCACCTTCCTCTTGCGCGAAAGATCAGAGTACCTACAAATCAAGCCCAGCGGCTGGGCTCCACTTTGCACTTCATACCATCCGTGTGAGACCGCAGCCCTTCTCGATTGATTTCTGTGAAGCGAGACCACATCCTGGATGCGACATGCCGAGACCGATGTACCAGGCGATGAAGGGAGAGGATCACAGCTCTTTCTGCCCACCTCCAGGCCCAGCTGAACCTTTCTCACTACCACTCCGAGGTCTGCTCCTCACCCCAGAGATGTCACAGCCCTTCCAGCGGATTGTTATCTTAGCAGCCCTCGTCCCTACCAAGCGCGTGAGCCAGCTACCAGACTTCCCAGAGCAGAGGCAGTCCCTTCCCAGTCCACACCCAGGTTCCATCGGACACCACGACACACGATGCCTCAGGCTGACCCAGCTGGCAAGAACCAGGAACAGCCCCACTACACTCCACCTTCTCCAGCCCCACAGCCAAGGCCCTTCTTCAGAACATCTGGTCATCAGTCTTTGAGGTCGCGTTGACGAGCCATCCCAGGTCCTTGTGATTGAAATGGCCTCTCAACCTCCACGGGAGCTGAAAATCAGCTCTCGTGAGAGCTTACCTGACCACACCATATCTTCCTGTTATCGTTCTCTCGGAAGGGTTAGCGAACACAATGGCGCCTCAGACAGGCATATCAGCAAACAGCCACCTCCACTAGTCCCTGCCCGTTACATCTAGAACCATGGGCCACCTCTCAGACGATGCAGTGGGGGTACTGAAGGAAGCGATGGAGTGACTGAAAAGAGTGCCAGAGACTTGAGTTGTTACCTGTTCACCTTATCTTTGCCTAAAAAGACACCTTTACTTGGGTCATTTTGACTTTTTATAAAGTCATACATTTTGTATATAATAAAAGGTTATCGTTGCTTCACACATTGGTTCATTTTTTTCCTTAATTATATTGTTGGTGTGAGAACTTTGAAGAAAGAGATCAAGCGTTTTGCATGCTTTAAATAGAAGTGGCGGGGAAAACAGTCCTGGTGCATCCCGCAATAGCAAGCCCTGTGCAGTTTAGAACGGGCCCCGTTACCGCTGCTGGGCAAACAATTTGGAAATAGTTTGCCTTAAAAAGCAGGCAGGTCCTTCCAGATTCCCACACCTTGAAGGAGATTCTGGGAACTGAGCAGAGTTGTGGGGTAGGCCTTACGGGTGCTGTGGAAGACGGTCCTCCAAGTCCCTGTTTTAGGGGTGCGTTTCAACTGACGGCGGATTTCCTAAGAGAAAGGCCCTACTCATGTGTAGGGAAAACCGGGTCCTTTCCAGACCTTTTTTTCATTAAAACTTAATTAAGCCCGGCCTAAAACCAAAGATCTCCACATCATAAAATTCCCAATATGGGAAGTTGTAGTTTCGACAATGGAAGGACCCCTTGATAACTTTACTTGAGGCTTGGATGAAAAGGCAAGGCCTGTCCTGCCTGGATGAATAAAAGAAGAGGCAATTGATAAGAGATAGCTGTGAGATGTATAGCTGTGATGGAAATGTTAGCCAGGTAAAGGAATAGCTGTGAGTATTTGGGTAAGGGTAGCTATGGATAAGGATGTTGTTGGTTGATGTTGCCTGGATAACGATAGTGATGAGCACAGGAAAAACATATTTGTGGGATAGATTAGACTCCAGTTGGCAAGCATAGTGGCACTGTATGGTTCCAACTCTCCCGCTGCCACACATATGACCTTTATTATCAGTAACAATGTTAATCATTTGATCCACACATTTCAACTAAACAGAACTCTTTATTAAATACCATCATCATATGTGAAAGCGCACTCACCATAGCATGCCCATCTTCATCCGTCGTGTTGATTGAGACAGGCTGAAAAGGAAGCATTCGCATTAAGCAGCTACCATCCTGTCTTGCCACTTTCACCACTGCTCCAGCTGGGGAGTGTGCACCAAGGTTTCAGGAGGTTGTGACTGCTTCTTTCCTCCATGTGAAGCTCTGTTAGGGACCTCTGTGGCGAGCATCCACAGTGTCTTTATTTCAGATTTAGTATCCTTGCCTCCCATCACCAGGTCCATTCCCAATTGCCTCTGTTGCAACGGTTCCACAAGCCTGTTGCAAGACTGTAGAACATGTACGCAGTATGCACATGAATTATGCAGGATGCGGCCAAGCTCTCCCAAATAATCCTCGCTCCACGCGTCTATCGACGGTGATGCATGCATGGTGGTGAGAGTACCTGGAAACTCTTTTGGACTGGCCAGAGGATGCCAAAGGCGTTCTCACCACCCGCTTGCCCTGGACAGCCTGTAGTCTTAAGATCCTTTCTTCACGGGTGACTGGTGGTTATCTTTGAAACTGAGTAGGCTTCATGAGGCTACTTTGGAGGAGAAGGCATCATCACTCACGATGGAGATAGGGACACATCTTGTGTGTCGTAGGGGAGGTGGCTTGTATCTGGAAAACACCCATGATAAGGTTGCGTTTCCAGCCCACCCTTGAGTCATTGCTTAACGTGTTGTATATCTGGGCATCTTGAACGCCAAGATCCATTCAAATGGACAATCTGTTCATCAACAGCTATTGGGCCTGACATCCTTGAGAGTTCCTTGATGAAGGGCCAACGCTCTCAATCGTGCACGGGAGACTGAGTCAGCTCTCGATAGCTATACCTGAACACACATCCCCTTGTTGTATTCGCTATGGGCCAAGCCACCCTAAATAGTGCCTGGCAGAACCAGCACTCAGCCACAGCCACCTCCACAGTCCCTGCCCGCACTTAACAGCTGAGAACCATGGGACATTGACACATGAGAAATAGTGCAGCGTCTGAGCGTTTGCATATTACTTGTTAAAGATATTATCTCTCGTTAAGACACTTTACGTGTTACAGTTTGCTTGTTGAATAAAGTCATCAGTTTACCTAAGAAAGTTAGTAATCCTTTACTCTTTGCTTAGAACACTTGAATACAGTTTATTGGTCATTTTTGTGTTTATTTAATTTATAAGTCCATTCAAGTTTAACTAAGGGAAGGTGTTATTAAGTTATCTTGTGCGTGTGAAGACACTTAGTTACTTGCGTTCATTTTGTCTATTTAACAAATGTTGAGTGAAAACTTTGAAAAATATTAGTGGTTTAAAGCTGTTTGGCGGCTGCAGTTGTGGGAGTGGATTGATAAGGGATAGTTGTGGAATAGATAATAACCTCCAATGTTCAACGCGATAGTGGGACTGTAGGTCCCACATTCCCAGCGCTCACGCATTGATTTTTTCCTCCTTTGTTTATATGAAATAATATCATGTATTGATTCGATAGTGTCTTCTACATTTACTCTAGACATTACTGCAGACATACCTAAAAATATCGAAGATACAACATGCCCAGATACAAACGTTTTGATCCGTCTATTTTCGCTCAGCTACTAAGCGCTTGTAAGATGTTCCGTGTACCTATTCGCTTCCATTTCCTCTTTCCATTGTCACTGCAGCGGTTGAGTTGAGGGTGGATGGCCAGAGGATGCAGAGAGGATACAGCGGATATTTAACGGATAAGACATAGAACATGTTGTGTGCCTGTATGATTCGATGGATGTACATCGAGGTACAAGCTTGGCTCAGAAAGTTCATCCTGTTCACAAAGTTTTGGCAGCTCAAAATTCTGCGCAGATGGAAATCGCAGTGTGATGCTGCTCGTATGGATTAGAGGCATTTATGAAACACGTATCTCAGTGAAAGTACACACCGCATCGCATCGGCATTTTCCAATTGAATGCAAGCTATCTTCTTAATCGTTTACATCCCCTCTTTTTGAATCTTCCGTAGTGCGATTGTGGGCACCCGGCCTTGACTTCCTGTGAACAATTAGAGGGGGTGGCATGGATTTCATGATTGTTACCACTATCCTTCATTTATAGTTTTGACATCTCAAAAGATGCCTTCCTCCAGTTCCAACTCGCGAGGCTGTGTGTACCTGAAGGTAAGACAGCTGTATTCTTATTGGCCTTGTTCCTGCATAGCTGAACTTCATGTGTAAAAGAATGGACAGAAGAAATGAATCTCGAAACATACAACCGTGAGTTATATGTTATGGACGCACGTGTCGGACAAGACCCGAAACTTTGTATCTCGGAGGATTTTAGTAGTAGAGTGTTGCCTGTCGTCTTATATATATTCAGTTCAGCAATTATAAAAGAGGGAGAACAGTTAGAAAAGATCTTTACCCATAATTTGGCCAGGTGAGAAGGGAAGTGCAGGTGAGTCAGCACGTTACTGGGTCCAGCAAATTCGAGAGAAGGAAACCTTCCGCCCAACTCAACCAAGGGCTCAACTCCCTTCAGTGCACTAATCAGGCGTTACAGATGTGAACAAACATGACAATCAGGATGACGATTCATTTCCCAGGAGTGGTACATGAACTATACTTTACCATGCAGCATTCCCTTAAGGGGCAAGCTCCCACATTCCTTAATTAACTATCCCACTTTAAGGCCCTGTCACACTGAGCGACGGATGCATTACAACGTTTTGTAAATACATAGAGGACACAGCGGGACGGAAAAATGTTCCATCCGTTGTTATCCAGCTCTCAAAAGGGGAAAAAATTTGGCATAACCAGAGTTGGGTGATTATACAAGCAGGAAGGAACAGGACATGGGGAAGGCACCCGAAGGGCAATGGAGCAAGCGGGCTCCAAAGATCTTTTGTTCTCCATGCGTATAGAACCTAGTGGTATGGGAAGTGTTTATGGGAGCGGGAATGAGCACGATTACTCGCATAGGGCTTCCGGGGGACCGCCTATAGCTCAAAAAACGTGGAACGCGGAACGTTTATCGGGATGCAGAGACGGATGCCCAGAGGGCGGAATGAAGTGGATGTCAGAGAGATGAATTCCGAACGAAGGGGAAGCGGACTCCAATATATGCACAGCAGAAGCCGACAAGGTGGATCGCCTAGCGGTAAAGTACCTAGAGGAATGTACTTACCAGCCATTCACCTGACGCAATGCGGGGAGGATGCATTGCATCAGCCCCGTGGATTAAAGGAAGCATCCCAAAGCAGGTCACCATTCAGAGAAAACCTCCTCCAGACACCATCTCCAGCCTGCCTGCCTTGCCAGCCTGCCTGCCTTGCCTGACTGCCTGCCTGCCAGGAGCTTGCTGCCATGCCAGGCTTTCTACATGCCCAGCTCTTGCTGCCTGCACTGCCTGCCTAGCCCTCCCTGCCATGCCTTGCTGGGGCTTGCCTGTGCTTGCCAGCATGTGCCCACTTCCGGTAGCCTGCCGTTCCAGCCTGCCTTCCAGCCTCTGCCAGTCTGCCTGCTGCCTCTCCTCGCCCTGCCCAAGCCTTCCCTGCCGCCTCGCTTGCTTGGCGAGTGAGCCTAATCAGCCTTGCTGCCAAGCAGCAACCCACAACCATGGTTGTAAGAAGAGAAAGCCTCAGCCATCTGCTGTCAGCCCTGGCAGAGGGACGACGGGCACACCCTCCCATTCCCGCGCCTGCCGCCCTCACTCTTGCTTCTGCGGGTATATCCTGCTAGCACAGGCTCGCTCATTCTGGGGCTGGGGCTTCTGTATTCTCTTCTGGAGCCAGCTATCTGCTGCTTTCTACACATGGTGGGGCGTGTCTCTGCACCTCTAATACCTGCTGATGCTTGTATTCTGGCTTGAGGTCATCGCTTCTGCTGGTGCTTACTCTGCTGTGATGCTGCTCTCTCCGGTCATGCGCTTCTGCTGGTGACTTACTAGCTGATTCTGCTGGTCTGTAGGTGGTGCTTCTGCTATGGGTGACTTACTCTGTCTGAGCTGTCGCCTGACGTCTCTGCCACTTTGGTCCTGCTGGTCCTAGCTGGTCCTTGCTGTACCCTACTCGTACTCCTAGGTCTTGCTCGTACCGGACTGTTCCTGCTCGTGCTCCTGCGTCTTAGCTCTCCTGCTAGTCCTGCTAGGTGCTTCTGTGTTCCTCGCTGAGCTGCTCGTCGACTTACTCTTGCTGCTGCTTGATCCTGGTGTCTTTCCTGGGGTGTTTATGCTAGGCGCTGCTTGGCTGCTGCTGACCTACGTCCTGGCTGGTGCTGCTGGTGCTGCTGGTGCTGGATCCGTTGTGGTCGCTCTGCTGGCGTTTAGAGGAAACTGTGTGTTGGAGGAGGCAGCCCCCCCTACAACCTGGAAGCCAACTCGGAATGAGGGCCCATGTCGCGTTCCTGCCAAAGGTGAGGAAGAGGCATATAGTGAGAACGTACGAAGAGTTAGGGCAATACATCCAGGGTCTAGGTGAACATGAGTGAGGTGCTGATAGTGGTAGGCGAGAATACGGAGTATCTATGCTGGAAGGGACACAGGCTCTTCGAAGACACCAAAAGGAAAGCAGGTCTGCTTGGAGGGAGATGGCGGAACCTGGGGCTACACTTCGGAGGTCTTCCATACAGCTGGTGGAAGCCACATGACACACCAGGGTATGAGTACCGCTGCACCCAAGGAAAAATAACTGCGACCAGGCCAGGAATAAGAAAGCGGAATCAAGCTGACAGACAGAAGAAGGACCTATGTCCCGGATTGGCCAAGTGCGACGCCCTCCCTTTTCCTGGGTCCTGGGAGGGTGAGTATCGCACTGTAGAGCCGCGCCTCTCATTAACCCTCTTTTCTTCAGGCAGCCCTTTGCTGAGCCGCAGTCCTCATCTTTGGACCTCGTAGTTGAGTGCGATGCTTACGTGCTTCCGAGGCCAAGGGCTGTCTGTGGAGTGTTCCCACGATGGTGAAAGCCCCCCATCTTAACGTGTTTCTAAACCTGTGGCGGAGAGCAGCAGTGGCAGCGACTGCCCTGGCCTGCAGTTTGGGAGAAAGGAGATCGGCACTTCCAACCACAGTCCTAGCCGCACTCCACCCTCCCAGGCTCCAGCTCTCCACAAGAAAGGCAGAAGCCAGTAGAGGAGGCGACAGAAGCCACACTTTCTCCCGCGTGGGAATAAAGAAGACAGCCGAATCAGGCAAGCAGCATTAAAAGTCTCCTCTATTCAGCTGGTCTTCACACGGACTCTTCATCTCTCCAACCGCAAAGTGGCCTTTCCTTCACCTATGTCAACCAGACCTCCTTCTGCGGAGCAATGGGCGAACCCCAGTACCACGTGGTGATAAGGACCAGATCACCGATCTGCTTTCACAACCCTCCAGAGTCCAGTTATGTGAGACCTGACTCCCACCAGTCCAGGTCTTGCTTCCTTTACCCCCAGTAAGTGCATCAGTCCCCCTCCCTTCCAAGGTGCTTCCATTCAGGGCCCTCAAGACTACCAGGCTACGGCTACCAGGAGGATCACGTAGCAGCAAGTGTGAATAGCAGCCTTCCCAGTCCAGGCACAGATCCATCGAACGCCCCGTTGCACTGTTCCACTTGTTGCCACCGATGCCAAACCCCACAATGCCACTTGGATGCTTCACCGACACCACCCACGCAACTGCTGCACCGGACACCACGGATTTCCACCCCACTTTGTCATCCGATGTGCCACCACGCCTCCAGTCATCACACAGCTGGGAGACCGAGTACACTCTCTCACAATACACTGGTCCTTCCTCCACCCCCTCACAGGCCCAAAGCCCAACGGCCTCTAGTACATTCTAGTACATCAGTATTGAAGCACTGACACTCCCATGGCATGGAAGGAAAGAGCCTGTAATATCATGGGCTGAGCCAGCTGTCTGAAGAGCTTCCTCAAACACTACCATTCGAGGCTGTTGTCCTCTCGGGGCGAGGCACCCCAGGTAGTTTGGGCGCGTGTCAGAACATCACTTCAAGCAGCAGTCCACCATCCACAAGCACCTCTGGATCTTCATCCTCCCTGAGACTGGGTTCACCCTCTGTAGTTGACAGAAAGAGTGCCAGAGGACTGGGTGGGCTAACCTGTTAGACTGTTTTATTGGTGCACTGGACTTGGTCATATATTTCTTGTTAACTTGTTATTAATAAAGATCTCTTGCTTCACACACTTTGCCTATAGCAGTTTTGTGTGTGAAATAAAAGTCCCACTTGTGGAACTTTTAGAAATATGGTTTAGAGGCCTTTGCTATGCTTGTGGGATGGAGTAAGCGATAGCAAGTGGGTTGAGGCAGGGATACCTTATTGGATGAGGTAATAGCTTGGGAAAGAGAAGTAATGGCAAAGTTGAAGATGTACTCTGTGGGGGAATTGGGTTGAAGATATCTGTTTGAGGATGGGATTAAGATAGCTGTTAGGATGGATTAGCGATATCAGGGAGGATGGGTTAAGATAGGGCTGTGGGATGAGGGTTGAAGAGTAGCTGGTGGCGACACGATATAAACATCCAGTGCTCGAAGCATAATAGGACTGTATGGTCACGCCTCCCAGGTCCACACCTATGGCCCTTTTTTATGAAAATAAATAAATGTAATGTGCAATCAATCCAACTAATTCACCTAAACCAAACTCTTTATTTAATGCTCCTGTTCATTGTTAGGCTCCACCAACAAACATGGCCCAAATACTCATCATGTGTGATGAGCAGCTGAAGGAAGATCCATTAATCATCTGTCATCCTAGTCTTGCCGACTTCCACTCGTACAAGCTGGGGAATTGCGAACCAGTGTTTCAGTGAGGTTGCCACTGCTATCTTGTCCCTCTCCACGGTAGAAGGCATCCCATCCAGTATTCTTCAGGAATGATTGCCTCGACCAGCGGCTCTGCCACTATATGCTGGTGTGTTGTGTGTGGCAACCCTCCAGCCGTGATTATCTGTGCCTCGCTCCTGTAGGTTTGGTCCCTGTAGGCATGGTGAATTAGCAGATTGTGCAAGATGCCACCTTGAAGCCCATGGTTCAAGAAGCTGGGCCGGAAATTGGTGCTCTGCTTGTTCAACCTGAGGTTTCAAAGCCGTGCTCTGCACAGAGTTCACATATAAATGTTGCGGCTAGCGGATATCCTCATTGAAAGTTCTGGAATGCTATGAGTGAAGGTGGCTTCGATAATACTGAGCTCCACCACGCTGTCCTGTAACAGTTCCGTTTTGACTTCTTCTGGCGATCCAGATCTTCGGACCCAGACGCTTCTTGGCCGTTCCTTCCTTTTCTATCCCGTAGTAGCAGTGTGAAAAGCCTCTAGAGGGCTCTTCGCACTGTTTGCAGAAAGATGGTGGCTGTGACCAAAAGGATCTCTGTAGTTACAATCCATGGTGACATGACTGGATGCTGTGGAAGAGTCAATGAGGCCGTTATGAAGCTGCGAGGTTGACAGCAGGGCTGCTGGTCTGAAAGTGAGATCCAGGTGAGTTTCTCCCCCTTTTGTATAGGCAATGTAGGTTTCCCCTATGTGTCCTTCTTGCATCCTCTAGGATCCTCTAGACATCCTTATATTCCTAATAGGTCCCCGCTGTGAACGTTTTTTTCTGTTTAATAATGCTTTCTTTGCAAGCTGCATCCCGTTCATCCTTTCTCGTCGTCTGTGCTACTAACGCTGCGCGGGTCGTTCCCACGTCGCGTCCGCTTTCCAGTTTCCAACCTGGTCTCGGCTTTCTGAGAGAGCGGATTGAGTTGCGAGCGGATTGTGCGCCCAGCATTGGCGAGGTATGCCTTAGCGGAATGTAGACGGGATGTGTATATGGATGCCGACGGATGCGGAAGTGGGATGTTCCCCGTAGAATGCGTACAGATGCAGACCACGGACGTGATTGGATACCACCAAAATTTTTTGGTTATCCCGCTTTTCCAGGGTGGTTGCGGGAAGTTATTGAGCAAGCTCGAAAACCTTTTTGAACGATGAAACTCAGGTCGCACGGAATAACTGGTGACGGATAGTGAAAGGAAGAAAAACAGATTTGCAGCTTGAAATTAACAAAAAAACGGCAAGCCCACTCCGCCCGTTACAACGGATGGCAAGTGTTTTTCTCCATTTTACATCCTCTTTCCATCCGTTGGTGCAGTGTGACAGGGGCTTTTCCAATTAACTATACACTGCGATTGGTTCTGTGAGGCTGGCTGAAGTGAGGCATGATATGAAGGGGCCGAGGCACCAGAAGCCGGACCCTTGTTGTTTCCAGGATACCCCCATGGGCCAGATCTAATCACATCATGGGCTGGATATGGCTCACAGGTCTTGAGTTTGACATGGTTAAGGTATGAGACTAGAAACCAGGCGGCTATGAGTTCAAGTCCTGACTTAGGCATGAAAGCAGAAGGTGATTTTGGGCCAGTCATTCTTTCTTAGCCCAACTCATCTCACAGGGTAATTGTTGTGCAGAAAATATAAGTAGAATTATATATGTTGTTGTTGCCTTGAGTTACTTATAAAAGAAATTCAGAAATAAAAATCTAATAATAAAAGAACCCAATTATCACACTTCCACCAGTTGTGTGAATCTAATTAATCATCAATGTCATATAAGCCAAGCCTAATTATGATATATGGATCCAGTTCATAATACATCAATATTCGCACCATCAGTTCACTTAAAATGAGTCAGTTTATTGGTTACTCAAGCATGATATACAAGATTATTCAGCCATCTGTGTTGCTCCCTGGAATACTATTAAATTCAACAGCATAATTAATACCATCTCTGCAAGACACAACTTTGTGAACTTTGATCCTCCACACAGTATGA
The DNA here is from genome assembly GCA_004320025.1 of Laticauda laticaudata. Lineage (NCBI taxonomy): Eukaryota > Metazoa > Chordata > Lepidosauria > Squamata > Elapidae > Laticauda > Laticauda laticaudata. The sequence goes on from BHFT01004989.1 coordinate 26,051, forward strand.
ACTTTGTTTCTTCTTTAGAACAGGAAACCTATACATCAAGATACCACTCTACAGTAAAATGAAAATTACTGGTCAAAGATTTCAGAAGAAAATGATAAGTATGTGAAAAACTTGCTTCTGCTATAGATTAACCTTTGTGTAATATAGATGGCTACACACTTGTGGACCTGGAGCTAACTGTAAACTGCAATGCTTTCCCTCCTAGAGTGCATTGCTGTACGGTACAACACAATTTTGCATATATTGCAGAAAAAAAGGCAAGGCAAAAGATACAGGGTACCCTACTATTGCTGACAGAATTTCTGCAGACATTTTTATGAGTTAAGCCCATGTCACACTGCCCAACGGATGCAAAACAAGCGAGAAAGCAAAAATGGTTCCATCCATTGGTTATCCGCTCCTCCAAGGGGCAAAAATTTGTCATAACCGGTATCGGATCACATGGAAAGGAACGGATGCAGGTGGGAGAGGAACGCAGGCGGATGCAAAGCGGATGCCCGGAAACGTGAAGCCTAGCGGATGGAAGGGGATGGAAAGCGGATGGCGACATCCTCAGGGCTTCCGGGGGCCTCAAGCGGAAGCGGAAACGCAAGAACGGATATACAGCGGATGCAGACGGAACGCGACCGGAACATGAAGCGGATGGACAGCGATGCACAAGCGGAAGCCAGCGGATGCCTGGCGTTAATTGCCGCATGCGGGGAAGGAATGCATTGGCGTCAGCACCGCGGATATAACAGAAGCAGCTTCGAAGCAGTCGCCATTCAGAGGAAAAAACACTCTGCTTCCAGACACATCAAACTGCCGTTGGCCCTGTCCTGCCTGCATGGTCTGCCTGCAGCCCTGCTGCCAAGCCTTGCTGCCAGCCTTGGTGCATGCCCTGCCTGCAAAGCCTTGGGTGCTCTGCCTCCCTGCAAGCCTTGGTGCCCTGCTAGCCTTCCTGCCAGCCCTTGCTGTCTGCCTGCCTGGCCACCTTGGTGCTAGCGCCACCTCCCTCCTTGGGCCAGCCTCCCCATGCCAGTGCCAGCAACCCCACAACCATGCAAGAAGCAAGCAGCAGCCTTCAAGCTAGACTCATCCCGCCCCCCTGGCCCTCACCTGTTCTCCTGGTGGCTTCCTGCAGGCACGGGCTTCGCTCTTCTGGGGCTGGTGCTTCTGCTGCTTCTGCTTCTGGTGGAGCTGAATGACAAGCACTGCCGAGCACGCAGCCACCTCCACAGCACCTGGACCCTCTTCACCCTGAGACTGAGCCGACCAAGAGGAGTTTCCAGAGACCTCTTTTTTGTTTATAATGCTTTGTGTTAAGTAAAGTCATGATTCACACTACTTGCTTCATTTCTTTTTTTTTAATAAAAGTCTTGCTGGGAAACTTTTTAGGAAATGGTTTTAAGCCTTTGCATGCTTTGTGGGAGGGTAAAGGATTAGCTTTGGGATCGGGTTAGGATACCGTGGATGGGTAAAGCTGTGGGATGGTTAGGATAGCAAGTGGATAGATAACCTCCAGTGCAAGCATAGTGGGGACTTTTATGGGTCCACACCTCCGCAGGTGCGACACACCTGATGCCCCGTTATTATCAAAAAAAAAAAAAAAATAAAAAATAGATAATGTAATAATACCACACTGTCAACATAAACACAACTCTTTATTAATCGCCTGTTTCATTGTGGCCAACCAAACATACATGGCCCAATCTCATCCGTGTGATGAGACAGGCTGAAGGAAGGACATACATTAAGCATTTACCATCCTGGTCTTGCCAACTTCCACTGCTCCAGCTGGGGAGTTGCGCCAGTGTTGCAGTGACGGTTGCGTGCTCTTCGCCGTCACGGTGAGCTCCTGTTGGGGCCTGTGCACATCCTCAGTGTCGATCAGTGTTTTGCCCTTGCCTCCATTCCCCAGGCCTCCATGTCCACCATTTGCCTTGTTGGAGGTCACAAGCCTGTTCTGCAAGACTGGGAAGCGGGTGCGCATGAGATTGTGCAGGAGTCAGCAAGCTTCCACGATCCTCCTCATGGTCTCTGGGCTATGCTGCATGTTGGTGAGAAGTACCTGGAACCTGTTTGGCCAGGATGCCAAAGGCGTTGTCCCACCACCCCACTTGCCCTGAACAGCCTGTAGTTTGAAGATCCTCCTTCACGGGTGAGGTATTTGGAGGTGTAGGCTTCATGAGGTAGTTTTGAGGGAGAAGGCATCAATCACCCACAATGAAGGTAGGGCACATCTTGCGTGTCGTTGGGCAGCGGGTCTGGATCTGGGAAGCCCACCATGAGGTTGCTTCCAGCCCCTCCTTGAGTGATCACGTTGTATACCTGGGATCTGAACATGAGCTGTTGCCTGAAAGCATCGATGTACATGAACTCTGTAGTCAGCATCGACATGCGAGAGGATGATGCTGAAGAAGCCCTTTATTTGTGATAAGTGGACCCCAACTTGGCTGGCTTTGTAGGGCCACGTGCTTGCCTCTATGGCACTCCAACGGTGTGGGGGAAGTTCTAACTTCTCTGATACACGCTACTGCAACTTCTTCTTCCATCCTATTCTTCGAGTGGAGGGGAACTGAGGAAGCTCCTCCTTGTAGTCTTCGATGACGGCCTCCACCACTCTCTGACACAAAGCTGATGGTGTTGGTGGCACCCTCCAGCCGGACTCATGCTCCTGCAGTGTGCCCTGAGGCCAGTGGCGCAGAGTGATGCCACCTTGAGGCCCAGGGTCCCCGGCTAAGGCTGGAAGTTGGTGAGTTTGCTCTTGGTCAACCTGGGTGTAGGCGCTGCACAGTTCGTCAAAACATGGGCTGGAGCATCCTCCATGAAGTTCTGGAATGCCATGAGTGTCTTCGCTTTCCCTGAGCTCCACCATTCAGCTTGTTGTGAACAGTCATCCTCTGCTCTTCTGGCATCTTTGGACCCAGACTTTTTTTTGGTGCCTCTTTTTCTTCCCGTAGTAGAGTTCACAGAGCCTGTAGATGTTTTTTCGCACTGGTTGCAGAACGATGGTGGCTGCGAAAGGACTTTGTTACAATCCACAGTGGACATGACTGGATTCTGTGGAAGAGGAAGAGTCAGATGAAGGCTGCAGAGGTCTGCACAGCTTGGCTGCTTGTTCTGAAAGTGAGAATTCCAGGCGAGTTTGCTCCCTTTTTTATAGGCAGTATAGGTGTCCCTTTGCATCCTCTAGGCATCCTCTAGACAATCCTTAATATCCGTGATAGGTCCCCTCTGCGAACGTTTTTTTCCGTTTTAAACACTTTGTTTCCGTGGTGCATCCGTTCTGTGCATCCGCTCCGCATCCATTCCGCTTCCTCCCTGCGTCCGAGCGGATGCGAGTTGCGCGGATGCACATGGATGCCTAGCGGATATAGCGGATGCCGTACTGGATGCGTAGCGGATGCAGAATGAACTGGATACATTTTCCGCCAAAGTTTGGGCAGCCCAAACTTTTGGAGTGGAATGAAATGTCAATAAAGGATGGCTGGACGGATAGAGAGGAAGCCAAACGGAGGTAGTGAGTACATCGCGTTTTCGAACGGATGGCAAGGTTTTTTGTCCGTTTTACATCCTCTTTGCATCCGTTGGTTCACTGTGACATGGGCTTAAGAAGGCAATGCCAAGTGTATTAAAATTGGCATGTTGTACAAGATGGCATACTCCGTCTTTGAGGAAGCTGGCCAGTTCAAAAATGTAAAAATTAAAAGAAATATTTCCAATGTCCTAAATAACAGGGGATTTTATAATTTAAATTACATGACACTTATGTCACACCGAAGTGGCTGTGAGAGAAGAACGAATGCCTATTATGCAGAACTGAGTTCTTGGGAGCAGGAGGGCATATTTTTTTGTTTGTTTGTTTGTTTCATTGAATTTCAATGGTTTCACAGCAGAATCTAAAAGAAACTTTCGACTGAACACGCATTCACGTACCGCCCTAAATCCAACTAAAACATGTTTAATGCAAAGGATAAACATTGACATCGAACACTTCTTATTGCAAAAGTTATCGACTTTTTTATTAAAAAGTGTCAATTTCACAAATCCACAAGAAACTCTTTCCGGACATCAGTTGAATCCCGTGTAGAAATAAAAAGATCTTCGTCCCGTTACGGAGAAAAACGCGGAAGATTCCGAATTGCGTATTACGACTTCCCCGGCGACTCTTGCGCCTGCGCAATTCCGTTTTCCTGTGACGAAGCGTTTCCAGGCCAGGTGCCCGCTTTCGGGTCGCGACAGCGGTGCGCAAGCGCGAAGTTTTGGACTGAGGGCGGGGCCGTGACCACCTTGGCAGATTCCTTTTGCCACGTACGGCGGCGGCGACGGCTGCGGTGAGTAGCGGGAGACTTTAGGTCGGGTTTGGCCGCCTGCGTAGCTGAGGGAGTCGCTGCCCATGACCTCCTGGTGCTCGAAAAGCCACAATTGAGGCAGCCAGGGCACCGTGGCGTTGTTTTGAATGGGCGCGGCCGAGCTGCTCTGTATGTGTTATGTGGGGCGGGGGGCATGTAACCGGCGGGAGGATCGCGAGGGGAAGAAAAAGGGAAGCCCAGTCGGAACTTCGCTTTCCATTTTTCTTCTGAAAAGGAAGGAGGTAGCTGAGCGCCGATCAGCTGCTGCCACTTCCTGCTCCCGGTTCCCTTCCCTTTCCGCGTTTCTGGCCCGAAGGCGAGCAGCCTCATCGGCTTGTTGCGACCAAACAGTGGTGACTTATGGGGCGCAGTGCATTATTCTGGGGTCGTCAGGACCAGGAGTCTCCAACCTTGGCCACTTTAAGGCTGGAGGACTTCAACTCCCAGAATTCCCCAGCCAGCAAAGGAATTGGCTGGGGAATTCTGGGAGTTGAAGTCCGCCAGGCTTAAAGTGGCCAAGGTTGGAGACCCCAAGTCAGGACAATCTTTAGGGCAAGAAGAACTTTGCTTGGAAAGCTGGGTTTTTTGGGGGTGGGGTGGGGCATTCCCTCCCCTCCCCCCGTCTGATGCTGGATACTTTACAATGGGCAGTTTGTAGCTCTGTAAAAATTAAGGTTTCCCCGAGACTGGGCTGTGAAAAACGTGGTTTCCCCACCAAAGAACCGTTACTTGGAAGAAGGAAAGATAGAGGCCAAGGTCATTCAAGGTAGATGGCCACCCTATAAAAAAAGATGTGGAGACTCACAATTGAGGCACTGAAGACCATATGAAGGAATTGGGTATGTCTAGTTTAATGAAAAGAAGGACTAAGGATGACATGATAGCAGTCCAATATCTAAGGAAAAGGGAATCAAGCTATTCTCCAAAGAAGACAGGACAGGAAGCAATGGATGGAAATTCATCAAGGAGAGAAGCAACCTAGAACTAAGGAGAAATTTAATTGACAGAACAATTAATCAATGGAACAAGTTGCCTCCAGAAATTGTAGATGCTCCAACACTGGAGGTTTTTCAGAAGAGATCGGACAACCATTTGTCTGAAATGGTATATAGGGTTTCCTGCCTGAGCAGGGAGTTGGACTAGAAAACCTCCAAGGTCACTTCCAACTCTGTTATTGTTAGAGGGAGGATTTTGCTTTAAAGTCTGACTTTTGAAATGAATGGATATATTTATTCCACATTTATGACAAGTAGTCCTCGAGGTACAACCTCATTTGAGCCCAAAATTTCTGTTGCTAAGTGAGACAGTTGTTGAGTTTTGTCCCATTTTACAACTTTTCCTGCCACATTTGTAAGTGGCTCATTGCAGTTAAGTTAATAACAGGGCTATTAAGTGCATCTGGCTTCCCCATTGACTTCGCTTGTCAGCAGGTCACAATAGTTGATTACCTGATCCTGGGATACTGCAACCATCATAAGAATGTTCCACTTTTGGAACATTCCAACATTCCATAAGAATGTTCCACTTTTGACCATGTGACCATGGGGATGGTGCGGTGGTCATAAGCTTTTTTCAGTTGGTCACTAAATGAACAGTTGTCAGTGAAGGACTACCTGTAAAGCATTTAGCACTGTAAAGCTATAATTACAGGTAGTCATTGACTAACAACCATTCATTTAGTGACTGCTCAAAGTTACATGAATAATGAAAAATGTGACTTACTACCAGTCCTCACACTTATAACCATCATAGCATCACCATGGTCATATGATCAAAATTCAGACATTTGTCAGCATGTATTTACAATGGTTGCAATATGGGTATGTGTGTCACACCATCACCTTTTATGACGTTCCCAGCGGCTCCTAGCAAGCAAAATCAATTGGAAAAACCAGATTTGCTTAATGACCACATTCACTACGTGACAACTGCAGTGATTTGCTTGACACCTCTGGCAAAAAAAGGTTGTAAAATTAGGCACAACTCACTTAACTGTCTAGCTTAACAATAGAAATTCTGGTCTCAATTGTAATCATTGGTTGAGGACTACCTATAATTCCTAACGTATGTACAGTACAAGTCTTACATGCCTGGAAATAGACAGTTGCTGATTTCAGTAAGACTTATTTTTAGATAAGTGAACATAGGATTTTAGGCCAACATGTCCCAAATTATCTGTCTTTAATGAAAATTGCACTGGAAGCTTCATTCACTTGTAAGATTTTGGCTCTCTCTTGATTACAAATTAAACTCAAAGGATGACATTTAGAGCAGTAATATAAAGGTTCCAGAGAGAGCATTAGTGAATTTGATACAGCAGAGATAATAAATTTTATGGCATCTTAAATATTGGTAGAATTCTTTTGGAGTATCTTTCAGTGTGAAATGGAAATTGGTTTTTAAAATTACTGTATGCCACTATAGATTAACTCATTTATATTTTCCTGTTCTACAATATAATTGTTAGATTACAAACAAGATAAAGCAGAAGAAATGTTGAGTCTGTACTCATTAAACAAATAACATAACATTTTAAAACACATTTGGAGGAACTTTATTTCAAAATGTTCTTTACGTTTGGATCTTTAAAATATACAACAAAAGATAAGAATAAGTGGTGTTTTGTCATGACAAAAAAATAATAAATTTTATAGGTCAACTCTATTTTATGTACAAATGATTGAGAAGATTAGTTCCCAAATAGGAAATAATTCCTGAATATCTGAAAGATTTCTATTTCTCTGTTAACATAAAGTCAGAGATTATCTTCTCAACCTTGTAACATTGCATCACAGTTTTACTGCAGCTTAAAAACATGTAAATTAACCAATAAAGATTTGCTTACAAATTCTCAATTAGATTTAAGCTTATTTTTCAGTTCACCTAAATAGCAGTAAATGATAGCCTTTTTTTTGTTTGCATCAAACAATTTTGCTGGGTTACGCTTGTCCCTGCATTATTTTATTATGCATTGAACCCATCATGTAGCTGGTCTTATTGTTGTCGCTAGGGCAGGGGTTGCCAACCTTTTAGACCTCGGACCACCAAAACTCATAATTTTAAATCCCGTGGACCAGAGACCCTGGGAAAATCCCCAAAAAAGCCTGCATGAAAATTCCCCATCCCATTTTCCTACCGATTGATCGTTCTTTATTTGGGATCGCAGGATACCGTCTCCAATTTTGTTTTCGGTGAGGGGGGAGAAAAGACTTTTGGCTTCATGCAAAGAAAGTAACAGAAGCAACAGAAGTCTTTATCTCCCCCAAATTCTGCTAGAAATGAGTCTTTGTGAGACTTGTGCTAGCGCAGCCTCTTGGATCAGGATGCCTTGCAGGGTTCCAGAGACTCATTTCTGGCGGAATTTGTGAGAGAAAGAAAGACTTTTGCTGCTTTCCTTTTGTGCAGCCAAAAGCAGAAGAAGAAAGAAATGGAAAGAAGCAGCCCAGTGGCAAGGCCAGGTACATGGGATGAGTGGGGCAAGTTCTCCCTTCTGCCCTTTTCCCCCTCCCCTCACTACCTTGTTCCCTTAGGCCATGTGGGCAATGCAGCCTTGTATTTCTGTGCAGCCTATATTAATTGCTTTGGGGGTGACATTTCTCTGCAGACCACCAAAATTTTCTCATGGACCACCAGTGGTCCCCGGCCCACTGGTTGGTGACCACTGCGCTTGGGGACTGAGGGTTTATTGGTTTGTGTACTGGGTTTTATCTTTGTAAGGCACCTGGAGTCACTGAGAGTGAGTTAGGCAGCCATATAAATTTTCTTAGTAAATAAATAGTACTGGTCATAATTGAAACAAATTGCTTACACTTTCTCTCTGACCTTCCTCCTCCCTCCCTCCCTCCCCCAGTGTGAATAATACTTTTATTTAATCAAGTTCTAAATCAAGATAATGCAATACAATATATTAAACAGCTCTCGGATTTATTGTTCTTCATATTGTACATTACCTGCTGAATGAGATCCTCTGTATTCTCCTTTCCTGTCCTCCAACATAAGGAAAAATAATTCAGAATTTTGTTCATATATCTGGACTTTACATCCAATGAAGAATTAGGGAATGTTTTCTGTATGCTTTGGAGGGAAGAGTTGGCTGTCAATATGCTGTTATACATGTTATTTGAATATGGCTATTTGAATATTGATAAAAACAAATTATAAAATCATATTGTGTTTTTGGCAATTGAGTGCTAATATTAAATATTAAAATTTGTTTTATATGGGAACAATGTAAAATACAGGGGTTATAACTTTTTAGACATTCATTTTCAGGCATTATTTCCAACCATTAATCTTAGCAAGTTTGAGTTTTTGATTCTTGACTTATAGAACTGATGTTTTACAATTTTGAACTATGACCTTTTGGCCATGATCAGTTCTTTCTAAACTGCCTTCTACCTTGGCTTGATAAAATATAAAATTGCAACTGAGTAATATGGTTTACAATCCTAACTTATCAATGGAATACCTAAAAAGCAGGATATTTTGGCAATAATAAAAGTCAAGGATTAATGAAATCAGTGTAGATTCAGGGTTATATCTTGAGAATGCAAACATTTATATGTAGACTTGCTTATGAATGATATTGGTCTCTTGAGAGATAGCAACACAATCTAATTTAATGTTTTGTGATAGGTATTGTGCACTACTGCCTATTTTGCTGATCAGCACTGCATGGCGGGGCATTTGACATCCAGCTGAAAGTAAAAGAATCATTTTTTGGGGAACCAGTGCAAAACAGGTAATTTACAAATTTGGTGTTTTTATAGAATTTATCAAAGTATAAAGTATCATGAAGTTAGAATGATTCCTGTTTTTTATTATGATGAGATGTCATTTAAATTGGGTCCAACTCTTTAAAATAGCAATTTTATCTAAAGTAATTGAAATGTTTTAATTACCCTCCCCCAGAAAAAATAATCATCCAAAATCTCTTGATCCTTCTTAGAATCAATACAAAAATTGTGAGATTTCATATTATGACTCCCAAAATCTTGCAAGATAAGAATCTCCCCGTTAGATTTCTTACTTTTTTAAAAATGGGAACTTTAAATGCTGACAATGGATATCTTGGTGCCTGTGTCACTCTTGTAGTCAATAATGTACTGTGCTATGCTATTTATGGTTGACAAAGCTGCAATTGTCCATTATAACTTCACATTTTTCCCTGTGTCTACATTTTTGAAATTATGTTTTAAAAGATTTATTTCCGAGTATACCAAATACAGGAGTATTTTGTAAGGAGGACAGTTGTGCAAAATTTAAAATACAAATTCAGTTTGAGTCACTTTGAAAGGAATCTAACTTTCTTCAGAATTTTACAAAGCTACTGAAATGCCAGGGAATGAGATATTCCTATTACTAATGCTCTGCCATTTATTTATACACATATATGAACATACACACACAACACACACAAACAGAGCCTGGGGTGGAAGACTTCTGTTCTCCCTACTATGAGCCAACTTTGTGTTTTGGTTAAATTGATATTCATGTTACTAATCCATTTTATATTTCTGTAAGAAGACCTGTAGTAACTATGAATGGACAACTGGATTTGAGTGGAAAGCTTATAATTAAAGCTCAGCTGGGTGATGATATTAGGAGAATTCCAATTCACAATGAGGATATCACCTATGATGAGTTGGTGCTGATGATGCAGAGAGTTTTCAGGGGAAAACTGCTGAGCAACGATGAAGTTACAATAAAATATAAGGATGAAGGTAGGATTTTTTTTACTTTCCATTTTCTAATGTTGTCTAATAATGAAAAACCTTAATGGAAGTCTTCAGCTTTTGCTTTGAACTTGTTTTTTTCTAGTGCATGCAAAGCCCATGAAACAGAATAATTCCAATATATATATAAATATATATTATGTAAAATATAATATACAATGTAAAATATATTTACATTGAATTTGACATTGTACAGTTAAAGTATGATTGATTAAATTGCAACATACTTTCTGTATACAGTAATGTTTTGTACAGTAATACTTGTATATCTTTCTCCTTTGTTTTATCTTCTGTGTTGGGCCATTGTCCACGTGTTTGAAACCAGTCTAAAATAGCTATTTGCCTCAAAACGATGCAAGTGTGGGATAACTTTTATAGTACAATATGAAGAACACATAACTAAGATTTAGGGACCAGTGACATAGAAAATGATTATAATGTGAAATTTATCCAGTGGAATCGACGTATTGAAGAGGAAAATGGATGAAAGAAATTGCTTGGAAAGATAATCTGTCCTTGATGGGGCATCAGTGAAGACTCTTACAGCTCAATTGGAGATTTATATAGTCCTACCTTGCCACAATTAGAGAGCAGAGGTGTTTTGTGAATCCCTGAAGAAACAATAAAAAGCAATAAATTGTGACCTACATGTATGCAGTTTTTATAATTTTCAATCTGAATGGAAATCCTCAGATAGTACTTCTCATATATATATTATGCAAACTTCCTCTTTTGTTTAAGACTGTAACCAGAAAAAAAACATTTTCTGTTTTTTGTTGGAACATTAATAGATCTTACACATTTCATAAATGATTCAGAACTTCTTTAAAGCTCTTGTAAATGAAGAATTTTTAATAAGTAAAACAAACACATTTGTTTATAGGTTTTCATTTGAGTATTTGAAAAAAGTTGTATGGAATAATTAAAGCATTGCATTTAACGTGACTATTAGAATAGCTACATCCTTTTTCAGAATTTACATAGAAGCCTGAAAAACTATATACTTCAATAAACGGCAAAGAGATATTCTGCTTGTACGAGAGCCCAAATACTTCTTTCAAATAATTTTCAATGTATGTACTGCTCAGTTAAATGCATAAACTGAGTGGTTGCATTTTGTAATTGTTGGGTAAGCTTAATGGCACTTCTTGTTATTATTGACTGGCGATAATTGCATATTGGGACAGTATTATGGTTATAACACAGCCTTAAGTATTATATAACCAAGGTACCTATTAGCAAAGTTTGCGGTGAATATCTTTAATTACTTCCACTTAAACATTTAGTGGTAAATTTGCCATCAGTGATAATCTATGCTTAATTGGTAACATCCCTGTGCTCTGTCATAAGACAGAGTCATCTCATGTTTGGATTACTGTAACAATTCTACATGGGGGCTATGCTTGAAGAGCATTCAGAAGCTACAGCTGGTATAGAGTGAAGTGGTGCTGGAAGCTTTGGGGTCCCAAGACTGGACTATGAAACAACTTATTTTGGAGCTGCACTGGCTGCCTGTTTGCTTCTGGGTGTAATTCAACGTGTTGGTTTTAAAGCCCTTCATGGCATCAGTCCAAGTTATCTGAGGGACCATGTCATTTCAATGAGATTGATTGGACTCACCCATGCTAGCAGAGGAGGCAAGCTGCAGGCTCCATTGGCTAGGAGATTTTTTAAAAAATTATATATCACAAAGAATCTTTATGATATCAAAAGCCTCCCTCCCCCAACTGTTACTTGCAGAATACAGAGGAAAGCCTTGGAAGAAATTTTGACAGCACTTTCAACTCTGCCTGTGCTTCCAGGTTTTACTTGATTCCTGCCCTGTCCAACTGCTTGCTATCTTTTGGGAATAGATTTTTTAAATGACTGATATGTGAAGATTTTTTGGGGGGAATTTGTTTCTGATTCCTCATTCTCTTTCATTAACAGATGGAGATCTTATAACAATTTTTGATAGTTCAGATCTTTCATTTGCAATTCAGTGCAGTAGAATCCTGAAACTGACACTGTTTGGTGAGTAAAAATATTGTTAAAAGTTGCTTGATGCTCTCCCCCCCCTTTTTTTTTAAAAAAGAAACAAATTTTCCTTCATTCCCATGAAATCGTGTAACTGTTCAGAACATGGATAGTACCTATCATTTGTTCTGAAAAAGTTCATACAAGTTATGTACAAGTTATAAGCAGGGGTGGGATTCAAAATTTTTAAAAACTGGTTCTGTGGCCGGGGCTTAGGTGGTGGGCGTGACTTGGTGGTCATATTATTGGCTGGGTGTGGCCAACTCAACATCACTCACATCGAGGCATGCATCTCCTCGCCTGGCCTCTCATGACTGTGGGGATGCTGCAACAGTTGTAACTGAAAAATGGTCATGTCACTTTTTTCAGTGCCACTGTNAAACTCCAGAGATGTTCCTGAGATAGGAAGTCTAGTCCTGCCAAGAATGTAATAAGGGTTAACGGAGAGGCAGTTTATGTATGTAACAGCAGAATGTTTCCTTCCTGCCTTCCATACAGATTTAGGCCAGTAATTTCTTCTAACAACCGGTTCTCCGAACTGCTTAGAAAGTTAACAACCGGTTCTAGCGAACCAGTAGAATCCCACCCCTGGTTATAAGGTCTTAAAACTATTTTGTCTTGTCTTGTGAAAACTTATTAGTGTAGTATCTGTTTTATAGTTAATGGGCAGCCAAGACCACTAGAATCAAATCAGGTAAAATACCTTCGCAGAGAACTGATAGAGCTTCGCAACAAAGTGAATCGTTTATTGGATTGCTTAGAACCTCCTGCTGAGCCAGGATTTTCTACTAGTCTGCCTGAAAACGGTAAGTTGATAATTGTTACTTAAAAGTAGATTGATGTGGATGCCCCTTCTCATAAGCTATACTTGCATAGAAATGTACAAACAGTCAAGGGTGGAAATCCTTTGTCCTCTGAACATCTGTTCTAGCCTCATTTGCACTTAGTGTATTTAACATATTTATAAGACTGCCCATATTAAAATAAGAGCTCTGAGTGCCTCATAATCATAACAAAGCAATAATAGAAGAAAAAGAAGAAACAAACAGAAAAACACAGCCCCATAAACTCTCCTAATGCAGCCTATAATACTTCAATTCATTTAATTTCATTTATGCTACCTTTATGATTTTTTAAGTAATTAAACGTAACAAACATATGCCTCCTTCTAGTCTTACAACAGCCCCTGTGAGGTGGCTTGGGCTGCGGGATAGTAAATGGCCAAGATCACCGAGGTGGCTTTTGTGCCTGAGGTGGGACTAGAAGGCACAATCTCCTGAATTTTAGGCTAGCCCATTAAAGACTACATCAAGTTGCCTTTCCTTTCTTAAAATAAGTATTCTGACTGCAAAATCGGTTTGAATGATGTATTTTAGGTGAGGATTCAGTGTTTTCCCCAGTATGGAATTATTTCTGATAATGTCCAATTGAAATATTTTGGGTTTGGAATTGTGACCTGGAAACTTTTTGTGCATTGCTGTAATTGCTTCAAGTCTGTAACATTTAGGCTTGTTATTAACAGTGTTAAGTGCTACCATAATCTCAGGTCTCTAAAAATTTCCATCTCTGTTGCAGATGTTGCAGAGGGTAGGGAAGACAAGCCTACTTGTGCCGATTCAACTGTCAAGCCGTCTACTCAAGTTATAGCAGCAAGTATGTCTGCTTTTGATCCATTAAAAAATCAAGATGAGATCAACAAAAATGTCTTGTCAGCATTTGGGCTGACAGATGATCAGGTGTCGGGTAAGAATATATATTTTATTGAAACAGTTGCTTGAAGTTTGCTCTTTCAGAATTGGCCAGGCATATGGCAATTTTATAGATGGTACAGGTAGTCCTCACTTAAGGACCAGGCGCTTAACAACTATTAAGTTGAACAACAGCCTTGGAAAGAGTGCTTTACATGCCTGTAAAGTACTTCTGACTAAAACACACACACATTCTCTCTCTCCTTCTCCCCCCACCATATTCATGTGCTTGCAGTCTGGGTGCTTTTCATGCACTTACAACTTGGCTATGGCCAAGCATCTCATCACCATTTGCAATCCCCTCTAGTGGCTTCCTTAGAAAGCCAATGGAGAAGCTGGTAGGAAAGGTTAGAGCTACTACGACCTTCCCGGAGGACTCCCTGACAGGGAGATATGGCACAAAGACAAAGGAAGATAAGGATTTTAGCTCAGTGTGTTCACTTAACGATGGCAACCAGGAGTGCTGGAATCAGGGTTGCTGAGCGCAGTATTCATATGACATCTTGCTTAATAACTTGCTTAAAATCCATTCAATTGTGGTTGTTAAGTGATGATTACTTGTACATGAAAAAATTTCAATTTCAAATTTTTTGCATGATGTTTACTCCCCCAGTGGAACAGAAGCTCCTTTTCTCTTTGTTTTTTTCCCTTTTAGTGTCTTTAATATACTTCTTTCCAACTTGAATTTAGTACAAGCTTATATCTCTTAAGTAGACCACAAAGAATACATTTGAACCATCCTAGAGGTAGTCATCAACTTAATCACCCTTCACTTACTGACTGTACAAAGTTGCATTGGCACTGAAAAAAAGTGACTTATGACTATTTTTCACACTTAACAAATGTGTTGCAGCATCCCCGTGATCACATAATCAAAATTTAGTTGCTTGGCAATTGGCATGTATTTATGACAGTTGCTGTGAATCATGTGATCATCTTTTGTAACTCCCTGAAAAGCAAGGGGGAAGCCAAATTCACTTAACCATATTACTGTTTAACTGCAGTGATTCCCTTAACAATTGTGCCAAGAAAGAGCATAAAATGGTGCAAAGTTCAACAACTGTATCGCTTAGCAACAGAAATTTTGGATTCAATTGTGGTCATAAGTCAAGAACTACCTTTGATCAGTTGTTGCACTTAAACTGGAGGCAACCAGGTTCAAGTTCTCACTTTGTGTACTGCAGATTTTGGGCATTATTCTGTCCCAACCTAAATCACACCAGAAGATAATTGCCAAGACAAAACTGAGATGACTACTCATATTTCAGTGAAAATTTGAGATATAAATACAAAAAAGACAAACTTGGCTGACAATTTATTACTGTATTAGTTTACTAGGGTCATAACTAGGGCTGTGCAGATTTAAGGATTTATATGTTCACATTGATTGATTGAATTTTAAGCAATGGAAAGTGATGTTTCAGTAGGCAGTCACAATTAGTTCTTAACAGCTGCTAATAACAAACCAAACATAATCAGGGATTACCTTGGTTTACGTAAATCTGACTTTCAAGATCTGAGAAGTCTGTATATTGGAAATATATGTATACTGAATTTCTAAATAGCAACAGTGACAATATATTAATCTCACACCAGAAGATTATTAGTTAAAAAACCATAAGGAATTTTAAAAATGGAGAATTCAATCTGTAGAGGAAAATCCCATATTATTTTTCTGCATGCTAACTATTAGCAGAGTATTTTTGAAATGACAGAGAAATGCTTCTGCATCGTAGATACACATGACTACTTGTTGCAGAAGTAACCATGAAGTTTAGTGGAAAAATAAAGCTGAAACATTGATTTAATGGATTGGATTCATAGCTGTTCTCAGTATGCTGTGAAGTGGATTGGATTCAACTTAATTAGCTTGGAATAGTCTGTTAAAAATAAGTTCCAGTTAACTTCAATACCAGTTAAATATTTTAGTAGCATTGATATCTGAATATGATGAAATTTAGTAACTGCTCCTTTGGATACACTCCAGAATCTGTAACAGTGATTAATTCAGCATTATAAGGTACATTATTAGGAAGTTAATATCAGTTAGAATTGGTATAACTCTGAATAATTGTGAAACTCACCATAGTTAGTTTTGTCTGCTAATGGTCAAAACAGCTGGTGGTCAAAATTACTTTGGTCAGTATCAAGTCCAGTAATACTACTTTTTGAGTTTAAAAAAGTAATATAAGCAAACAGCAGATGGCAGCATTTTAAAGCAGATGTAACATGGCAACACTTAAATTTAAAAATGAATTTAAAAATGTGATTAGAGCCCACAATGGTACTGCCATAGCTGTACAGAAATTGCTAATTTGGAATCTAATAGCATATTTGCATAGTATTTGAGAAATTATTTGCATTATTTAAAATATTTCTCTAAATAGTGAAATATGTATTATCTTCCCAATTTTATGACTGTTCTTGTAGCAGTTGTTAAATGAACATTACAATTGTTAACAAATACCACATTTGTTGAAGAAATCAATCACGGTGTTGTATTTTTATTTTTTTTTGAAAATGAAGTAAATGTTGGCTTTTGGCAAAAATGTCACAAAACACATTCATATGACCTGAAAACCTTGGGTATGACTTCCAAAAGTATCATCAGGTAGTGATTTCTAAATGAGAGAAAGGAAAGCTATGTAGGAAGCAATATTACTTATATTTGGTTAATTTGATTTAAAGAAGAAAAAAATACGTGAAATTGAATTTTATTTCAATGGTTTCATTATGGCTCCTACTTTTTGAAGTAGGAATCCAAACATCCATTTGAAGGCAAACTGGAAAGCTATGCATTTCTGACACAGGGAATTAATTTTATTGAAGTTCTGCAGCTATCTTACCATATGGTGTTTATTTGCATCCCACCTTTATTAATGAAAGTAAGAATATTAGATTCCAGAATATTGTATTTCATTTCAGATTATTGTTCATTATTTTCTTTTCAAAATATTTTCTTTTCCAGGACCACCCAGTGCCCCCGTGGAGGAACGTTCAGGAACACCTGACAGCATCACTTCTGCATCCTCTGCTGCCCATCCACCGTGTGTTCAACCACAACAACCATCATATGGAGGATCTCAGCCCCAAACTGGTCAAATAGATGGTAAGCAATTCATTCATGTTCATCCTACTCCCAGTGAACATATTTGCCCTTTCATATCTCACAAAGTGATAGAGTTTATGATTGCTCCTATAATTCCACACCACTTTTGGCTGTTTGCAATTTTGTTTTAACTGTTCCTGGTCTTGTTGTCTTTACTTCCGTGACTGTTTGCTTCACCTTTTGATTTCTCTCAAGCATTTCTATCATTATATTTTTGACTTTTTTTTAATCTTTGTTTTCAAGCCATATTTGTTCACACTCACTTCTGTTTATGTTTAGTCATTGCTTCGTTTTTTTCACTGTCAATATGTAATTCTGTTTCTTGGAATTGGGGGTGTTTTATATTACTCTAAAGTGTTTTATATGCTAACAGATGTTTTTTAGCTGTTTTAATTAATCAAATACAGGAAACATGCATTGTGTACATTTTTTTTAATTGTGTAACCTAGCACTAGGTGGTGCACTAATGCTAAGTCATAACAAAGAGTTCTCTAAAATGAAAGGATAAAGGCTATTTGAAGGATTTAGCATAGTGGTTTAAAATGAAGCACTATTACTGGAAGTACTAGTTAAATTTCCTAAATAAATAGTTAGAAATATTATTTTTAAAACATCTGGTTCATTTCACAGACATGATAGAAAATTCCAATATTGTTTCTGACTTTCCAAAGCAGTGTGTTTATGCAGGCTCTTCTGTGGTTGCTGTTATCTTCCTTTTGGTAGGTATTTTTTCAGCAGGCAGTTTGTGATAGTGGTCCTGCAGAGAGAGAAGGAAGCTTACTCCCTGTTGATAAAGTAAAACTTTTCTTCCAAAGTGTTTTGCATACAATAGATCACTATCTTTCTCTAAATTTTTATTTACTGCCAAAAGGCAACTGCATTCTGATAACATATAGACATATGTATATTCTCATTGGGAAATGGGTTGGAAGAGAAAATACAAACTACATTCTTGCTACATTACTTTTGACCCTAGAAAATAATCAGTTACAAGTAGTAACTGATTTTTTTTGTCAAAAAGTTTTTTATTTTTTAATTGTTTAAATACATCTTTGTGAGAATAGTGTTGTTTCAGGTGTTTTACATTTTAGATCAGTTATGTTCATAATCACAAATACAACTTTCCAGCATCACTTCATTGTCTATTATCATTTTTTCATCTTTATGTTCTCATAAATTAGTTCGTATCAGTCTCTTTATTTTAATCCATTCTCTATCTTTTCTCATATATTCTACATATTTACAATTTATTCTAATCATATCATTTCATTAACCATTTAAAATTTTCATCTTAATTTATAGTTATCCCTTCTTTAATTTCCTTAATTGTACATTCTTACATTCACCATGTTTATATTATCAAATTTATAGCACTATCCTCATTACTTTGTACAAGTGGATAACAAAATATTTAATTCATTAAAAACATATTAATCAATCTCTAATTTCCTAAATCATGTATTCTTATGCTGACCATGTTTACAATTTCATACCATTCTTTAAATGTTCAAAAATTCCATCTTAATTTATACAGTATTATCCCATATTATGTTTCCCCAATATTACACATGCCACTATTGCTTATATTTTATTTTCTATATGTTCCCTTCCGTCTAACATCTAATTTTAACACAAATATATTTTCTCTTAGCCAATAAATTCAGACGTACAATTATTACCTTTTTACCATATATATATACATACATACATACATACATACATACATACATACATATATATGTTTTTTTAAGCTCTCGCGGGTACTTACATTTGTGCTGTTTAGCTTCCTTCGGAGATTATCCCACGTCATTGTAGTTCTGTTAAAGTTGTAGCTCATTGTAGTTCTGTTAAAGTTGTAAGCAACGTTCAGCAGAATCTCATCTGCCATCTATAATATATATATATATATTATATATATATATATATATATATATATATATATATAACACACACACACACACACACACACACACACACACACATATACACACACACACACCAAACACACACACATATATAAAATATAAAAAATATATAGTTCATTAAAAATATTATCCACTATATAGTTATATCTATTCTCTGTCAGGCTCCACATAACATTTTCTTATATTTTTTAACTATTTATCACTTATATATTGCATAAACATTCTATTTTAATTTGATTAATATATTATTAAATTCTTATTTTCATCACTATTCGCATTTAAAATTATCCCTTATTCAATTTCTTAATCCCATTTCCTCAAAATCTATTATATATGTTTAATATAAGTATATCTCTATGTGGAGTCTCCCTCTTTTCCATTTCTAGCCATTATCTAAGTCTTTCTTTTATGTTAATTTGTTTTTTTGTTTGCTTGCTTGCCATGTTGTATCATCTTTTGGCTTTTCCTCTTCCTCTATTTATCATAATTTTCTTATATTTTCTCTTCCTTTTTTCAGAGTTTTCTCCCACCTTCTTTTGATCTCCTCTCTGTATTTCTCTAACCATTTCATTTATCAGCATTTCAATCTCAATATCCCCCCTTATTTATTATATCTATCACTGATATCTTACTTTCAACTTCTTTTTTCTTCTTTTGTATTATTTGTTGATCCTTTTGTTCCATTTCACTGGTTCCTCTTTCTTCTGACTTCTACCCCTTCTTTGTTCTTTCTCCTTCTACTGCCGCTGCCATTTTTGAATTTTCTTCTATATTCTGTATTTTAGTGCATAAATCCAACATTGTGTCCCACATCTCATTCATACCTCGAATGTCCATTCTTATTTTTTTACATGTTTCACTCAACTTTATATTGCTTATTATTCCAATTGTCTGGTATCCAATTAATTTTATTTTATTTGAACCAGTGTCTCTTCTTTGTTTTAAAATATCAATGTCCTCAAATTTTTATTTCCAATTTTAATCAGTCTAAAACACCAATAATTCCAGAGGTGGTATCCTCCTCTATCCTTGCTCATTGATTATAATATATTCCAACTTATTATAATATTTTTCTTTTATTCCTTTTTTAATTTCTTCTTTCAATAAAGCCATTAGGATTTTTCTTTCATCAGCAAGTGGCACTTTTAGTCCAGTACCACAGCCACTCCTTTTCCATTTCTTTATTTAACTTCAGCAATTTCAAAAATCAAATATTACTCCTCTTTAGAACAATTATTTTCATCATTCAGATTAATGCTGCCCGATTGCCAATTCCAAATTAAAGTTCTTCTAGATTAGTTCCTTTTCAAATTTTAATTAAAAAAAAACTTTAAAATTCCTTATATTTCCAAATTCTTCTATCTTCTATCCGCCTATAGCACAATTCTTCTCTGTTTCTAGTCTTTAGGAGTAGTTACAAATAATATAGATTCTTCTTACCCTTTTCCAAACACCATTCCCAGTCTCTGCTCCAGCGTTATGCTTAGATGTTCCTCGGCTGTTCCAACTTTGTAACATCCATCTTGGCCCATTCTTCTCTCCGTCATGGCATAGAGAACAAGCTCGAAGTTTCTACAGGGGAGTTGAGTTAAGTAAATCAGGTGGTTGTTGAGTGAACCAGGCTTCTCCGATTTGGAGGAAGCTGTCTGGAAAGATCACGAATGACAATCACATGTCCCAGAGCACTACAACCATCATAAATACATGCTGGTTGCCAAGCACTCAGATTTTGATCATGTGACCATGGGAAGCTGCAACAGTTGTAAATCCGAGAACTAGTTATAAGTCACTTTTGGTGGTGCTATTGTAACTTTGAACAATTGCTACACAAATACTTTTAAGCTGAAAACTATGTGTAAATTAATTCTATATTTGTTTTTAAACTCTTATTTTAAGAGAACAATATATGAAAAGACAAGGCCAGGCAAGAACTTTTCTAAAGTTGTAAAAATTTTAAATTTTAAATCGGTAGGCCAAATGTATCAACAATATCCACAACAGGCTGGATATCCTTCTCAACAACCACAAGCTCAACCTCAGCAACAATATGGTGTACAATATCAAGGTAAGGTGGTGGCAGGTTCTTCAGCATTGCTAAATAGTTTTGTAATTACTTGAATACTTCTTTGTAGTTTAGTTCTCAAAGTAAAAGTAAAACAGGAATGTTATTAATGCACAAATACTTTTAAAGCTCTTCTAATTCTCAACTCTAGGTACTTTTAGATAACTTTAAAGCTGTTTTGGAGTGATAATGTATATATTCCTAAGTAGCAACTGAATGCTACCTTTGCTCACAGCTGATTGCTTTAATAGTTCACATATAATGATATATCATGCATATTTCAGGATCCTCATTTTTAAAGGAATAGGGTATTACTGTTTGGGGAACCAGATGGAATATATTATTGTGATAATTAAGTTTAACATAAAAAAATAAAATCAGTAGAAAATGTTCAATGTTTGTTTTGTTTGCTCATCCCACCAGATTGCAGATTGCCTCTAGAAAAAATCTGGAACCCTACAGTTATACTGAAACTAGTCAAATATTTTCAAATGCCAATAAGTTAGATGACTTCTCGAAGAAAAGTTGTATCTCAAGGCTTACATTTCACTTGAACATTTTGTTTAGGATGAATAATTGCCAAAACAGCATCTAAGGTCCAGCTTCCACAAACACATAAAATAAATGCCTGTTGAGTTTTAGCAGCTGTTGAATCAGTATAATTTCCAACAGTTCTTCCTGTGTATGGAAATTAGTTTTGTTATGCTTTTCAGAGAAGCCATTCAGTTTTCTGCATAATATGTATGTTTTTCTTTAAGTTTTAGAAGGCTTTACACTGTACCTTATGGATGATAATCTTTACTTAGTATCATCACCAGCTATAGGTCAGCTTAGTTAAACCAAAACTGTCTAGTTATGCTTTTGATTATTTCAAAGTAAAATTTGAGCCCATATTCAGGTGAGTTCAAAATTGACTTCAAAGTGTATTTTAGTCATTGCTTTCTCTTAAGGATCCTGTGTTTTTTAATAATTATTATGTGTCTGGTATTTAATGCTAACAGGATTCCAGTCATTGGAGAGGTTTCATTGCAAGTAGCTTCAGGTGTGTTTTATGCAAGAAATAAATGGAGTTCTTAGTCTCCCACCCCTTCCAGATTTTTGTTTCACATACCAGTTAATTTGTCTTTGAAAGTTATTTGTGATATAACTGAACACTGAATTAAAAATATATACACTCCTATCTACATTTTTGTACTTGTGAAAATGATATCTGAAGATAATCTTTTGCATTCCAATGTATAATGATTGTTTCACGCTGGGATCAACACGTACACATACACACATGCTTATAATACTTATAGCATTTTGAACTCTAAAATTTTTGACTTAAAACTTTTGAGCTCAGATGATTTTAGCAATCTGGTTTTAAAAACAATGTTGAAACGGGCACTTCTCACTTTTTAATGGATTATTATTGGTGTTATGAGTACAGAACGAAAATATGTTCCCAAAATAGCATTTTGTGGTTGGAACAAAACACTCAAAGTCCTTTATAGGTTTTGTTCTGATGGAGTATAATCATTGGCCCCTCTTATGGAACATTTTAAATGGGACTATTTTGTTACAAGATAGGTTCACCTTTCTTTAAAATGTGCATCTGTTTTACTTATTAAAATATGTGAAATATACTATATTATGTTTATATAATTTTATTATGCATAAATAATACAAATTCATATCGTTTAAGCTTTTCTACTTGTCACTTTTTTAATGGTTTATATAGATTTTTTTTCACACATATGCTTTGTTGAAGTGTGTGAACTGTACTTTTGATGATGCTGGATATTTAAAAAAACTATTTTGCTCATCAACAAAAATCAACCTTTAGAATGCAGCTGTGTGAAACTTCCTCCATGCATACAGAACACTACGTTCATAATACAGCACTGTAGAACTCGCTATTCATTTTTTAACAGCTGTACTTAAATTTTATAACTGTTCCAGAATATGTGTATGCATGCACACATGCATACACATGTGTAGGCATGCACACACATAAAAATTAATTATGTATGCGGTAATGGTAATTAAAACAATGGCATTCTCAAAGATGGAACAGTATTGAAATTCCCACAATGGAGGAATGAATCATAAAACTGTTAGAATTGGCAGAAATGTGAAACTTCCCTGTTTAGTCAAATGCTTTTCTAAAAAGCTGGGAATCTTTTATGGGCATTTTGCTAAACAAATAATAAAAATGAATCAACAGTCTGTAGATTTTAGAATAGAAAAAGATGATTACTTACTTTTGTGGGCTTGAAGAGATTTCTGGAAGAGATAAAAGCTTAGGGAAAGTGATAATTTGTCAATATCCATTGAAGAGAAGATTGGAAGTTGTTATATTTTTTAACTGTAGTCTTCCCCCCCTCCCTTGTTTTTTCTTTTTTGTATACAAAGAATAAGTTTTTTCTTTTCTAACTGTTTTTGCTATAAGTTTTTTCTTTTCTAACTGTTTTTATTTGTTTTAATGTAAAACTCAATATAAATAAATAATGCTAATACAAAGAAGCAAGTTCTACTTTCACCTGAGTCTGTTGTTTTACTTTTATCTCTTAGCAGGCTACAGCCAACAGACTGCTCCTCAACCAGCACAGCAGTTCCAAGGATACAGCCAGCAAGCCTCCCAGGCTCCAGCTCCTGGCTTTCCTGGCCCAGCTCCACAGCTACCAGCTCAGCCTCCTCAGCAGTATCAAACAGGCACTTATGCTCCACAAAATTATACAACTCAGGCCTCCCAATCTGCTAATTATAGCGTAACTCCAGCATCGCAACCTGGAATGGCTCCTAGCCAGCCCAGCACCTATCAGCCAAGACCTGGTTTTACCCCACCTCCTGGAACTACTATGACTCCTCCTCCAAGTGGCCCTAATCCTTATGCACGCAGTCGCCCTCCATTTGGCCAGGGTTATACTCAGCCAGGTCCTGGTTATCGATAAGAAAACTATGCTGTTAAAGAGGCCCAGGTAAATCCAAGCAGCTGCTGATGCTGTTCCACCTGTACAGACAAGAAGATTCTTAAAGTGATATTTAAAAAATATTGAAAGGCAAAATATTGTATGGTACCACCTTTGCTCTTTAATTTTCTGGGATAAATGACCAAATGAATCTTGTTTCCTGCTTGGCTTTCTAGTTTAATATTTGTCCTATTGGAAACACTACCTAAATGTATGTAAAGCAGATAACATTCTAGCTTACCATTTAAACTGCTAGGTGAACCTCTAGCTGACTTACTTGAATTGGTTTTACTAATAAAATTAAGTGCTAAATTAGATCCACTTGTAAAAAGTTAGATACATATAAATTGTAACCTTCACAATACAATTGAATAAAACCATTCAAATCATTGTTCAATCAGTTGCAGAGAAGTCTGTTTAGTAAATGTTATACCTATCTTTCTACAGAAAACTAAGTCTCCAGTCCCTGGATTTTTATGAAATATTGTTCACAGAAGTACACATTTGAAGCAATTCCTATTATTTTAGCAGCTGAAAAATGCTATAGTAAACATTGTGTAAATTTGTTCTTTTTCTTGCATATATCAGTAAAAATGACAGATACTTGAGTGATCATTATAGCCGAGGCAGTTTTTGGCAGAAAAACTCAAATGAATTAAATAAATTAAAATGCCTTTCATAACAGATATTAATAGCTGTCTAGGACTCTCAGTGTTCAGCAAGCAGTAAAATTCTTGTACTGGAAACAGAATGCTGTTGTTATGTGTTGTCTTAACATTTTGATTAGCTAATAAATACCTTATTTAGAATAGCATAGAATAGAATTCTTTATTGGCCATGTGTGATTTTAACAATTTTAATTATTGTTTGTAAGTTATGGTGATGTTACCATGGCACACTTAGCGAATTACATCAGAATACCAGTAAGGCGAGATCATGGGTTTAGAAGGGCTCATGAGTACTGATTTTTTGTTTAGAATACATGTTTTGTGTTATGTTGCCATCATGTGACATTGAAACATTTTTCCCTTCATGGAACTGGGGTGGGTATGTCCTGCGCATGATGCATCCGGGCCGTGGGCCATCAGTTTGACACCCCTGGTTTAGAGCATTATT
This sequence comes from Laticauda laticaudata, assembly GCA_004320025.1. Lineage (NCBI taxonomy): Eukaryota > Metazoa > Chordata > Lepidosauria > Squamata > Elapidae > Laticauda > Laticauda laticaudata. The sequence continues at coordinate 51,050 of BHFT01004989.1, forward strand.
CACATAGCACTTTTCTTGACTTTTATTCAGATGTCCCTGCTCAACACCTTTTCTTCTTTTTCTAAATCATGCCCAAATATCAAAGACTAAAGTGGCTTATTAAAACCTGTATTATTTTTAGCTGTTGTATAAAAACACATGAAATTAATGGAGACCACTCTTAAAATTTGATGATCCAAAATATTGGAACGAAGAAAAACTATATGGTAACTATAAAGTATGCAACAGATTCATACTGTCTTTAGCATCTATCTTTTATTGAACAGATATTTTTAAATGTTTATTTTCAATAAACGTTGAATATTCTTGTCAACTACCCAGAATTTCAGCATATGTAAATTTTCCTCACTCTGCCTTAGAGCTGCTTTTCAGTATCTGTGTTATTCCATTTATCTTATGCCTGTCTCCTTGCATTTCAGTTTGGCATGTGAGAAATCCAGGTTTTCTATGTATTTAATGATCTTTACCTATGTATTGTATTCTTTCTTTTCTGCCATGCCTATTTTGAACCTTACAATTCAGCACTTTTTTCCGCAAACCGTAACAATTACTTACATATATCTTGTTTTAAGAAAGTTTGTTTACTATTAATTTATTTAAAATATTTCTATGGCCATACAAATTAGAGTGACAACTCTGGGAGGCTTATAACAACAATACAAAAAGCATGAAAACAATAAGAAAAAACTAAAAACTTTATTCCTCCTCATCCCAGGGTATGCAACAACTACTCCACCAGGGCTCCCACTTCACGGTCTACTTTAGATAAAGAGCCAGGTCTTGTTGACCTTCTGGAAAACTAAAAGGGTGGGGACCTGCTGGAACACCTGGGGGAGGGTGTTCCATAATGTAACAGCTTTGGAAAAGGAATGCTTCCTAGATCCTACTAGATGGCAATCTTTCAGGGAAGGGACATGGAACCATGCCCATCCTATTCAGTCTAGTGGGACAGCCAGGTATCATCAAGTGAAAGGCAGTTCTGCAAATAACCTAATCCTGTGCCATTAAAGCTTTAGCGAGTAAGCAACACTTTGAATTGCACCGGCAAGAAAACTGGTAGCCAATGCAGTTGACGCAATAGAACGTAATATGGGAAAACCTGAGGCACCCAATATTTAACTTCAAAGTTTCTGATCTGTTTTGAGAGAAGCTTTATGCATGTTAGTCCTCCCAGGTAAACCAGAACAGAAAGCAAGCAGAACAGCTGATTCCAAATTTTTTGTAAGGCTACATTAACAAATCTTGTAACTGTAAAAATACAAATCTGCTGCCATCTCTTTCACAGTCTGAGAAGATAATGATTTTTACACATCGTAACGTGTTCTATTACACACATTTTCTTTTGAAAATGAATCACAACTATCATACCTACCTTGAAAATATGGTGAATAAAGCTGCTAGAAGATGCTCAGAAGAAATCGACATGTTGGTATCAATTGCACACTTATTTCTTCAGAAAGATACTCTGATCTTAGCAGTCTGTACTGTCTCTGCCTTGTCAAGTGACTGCTTCAAAGAATCAACTTCATTTGAATTGAATCAGGTTAATTGGATATTACTGATCTCTCCACAATAATCAGTAAAACTAATCCCTTCTTTCATGTTAAACTCTCACTATATAGTTTATTACAGCTAATAATATCCTAATTGTTTCTTTTTTCCTACTTGATGTCAAAATATTATCAGCTTCAAAAAATTGAACACAAGTTAACAAATTGGATCTCAATTCAAGTACATAAGAGTCTTTGTTGCCAATAGAAAAGCCACCGCAAGGTAATTGCAGTGTAATTTGTTCTGGTAAAGATGTACAACTTGCATATATTCTAATAGCTGAATTTCGGAGACCCAGAGGTGCTTTTACCTAGTTTAGCTACCAACCAGCTTCATGAGTTATGCCTTAAATTAGCTGTATCATGATGCTTCCTTGAAAAGTTTTTAGAACTTTCAAACAGCACAAAATGCAGTTGCTAAATTGGTGGTTTTTATAGACTAGTTTTCTTGAATTGATGTATTGATTTTTGGATATGTTGTAAATAAAATGAATTGATGTGTCAACACAAAACATTTATTAGTATCTGGTGTGACATTTTGCCAAGGCAAACTGATAACAAATAAATTTCAGAATCCTAACAATGAACTAAAAAGGCATTCCTGTAAGGATCATTTGGACATGTCTTGATAATTCTAAAAATCTGTGTTCTTTGTCTCTAGCTGCACACAATTCACAGAACAATATCTGTGTTCATCTCTGCACACGATTCACATAGTCCTCCATCTTTCTATGTTTATGTTCTATATTTAGGCAAAAAAATACAAATGGCACATTATATAATAACAAAATTGTCAAGCCCTTCAATTTTCTGTGGACAAACTTGTGATACTTTTGAAACCCTTCTAAATGATATTTGAGATGGGGTCTCTCAATATAATGTGTATCTTAAAAAGCTTATGAAGTAAAGTTTTATGTATTTTGAATTTGTCATCTGATAATTTAAAGCAATACTATCCTGCATGTCTGTTTTCATTATTTCAAAATGATCTGAAGGACACTGAAAATCCTTCTAATGGATTCTTTTAAAAAATGGTGTGCAAAAAGAATCTTCAAAATTATCCCCACTCTCACCTTTTTTTCAAAAAATGAATGTGACATTTCAAATAAGGTAATTTTAGCTTTGTGCAGGCTGAATATATCAATAAATCAAATAATGATTAAAAATATTTTATTAAGAGTACAATGTACCTGCAGTGTACTTATATTTTCTATAAACAACCAAACGATATTCCTTATGTCCCTTACATTTTCTTACATTAAAACTTACATCTCTTTATAATGTTTAAATGTTTAAGTAATACAAGCTTAGCATTTTAGGCAGGGAACAGCTAAATTATTTTCAAAAACACTTCATTTTCCACTTTATAAAACATCACATTACTCTTCAGTTTTATACAAAACATTTTTAAATACATGTACTTTGGATATGCCTCTATACAACACTAGGCCACATTTCTCCATGTTTAACTGAAATAAAGCTGTCTAATTGCATTCTTGATATGATTTACACACTGCCAATCTGAAATATACACATTTCCCACAAAACAGCTTTAAGAAGTAAATTATTGAGTCTGCTGTGTTCTTAAAGAAGTAAATTTGTTTGAAATACTTACATTATCTTTTTAAATGGCATGGGTACTTTGTATTCAGATATCTATACCAGAGTACACAGTATTTTTGAGAAAGATTCTTCCATTAACAACAGCAAAATATATTAAAGCTTTTGCATCTTTATTTCACCATGACAATATAGTTCCCCACTGTAAATTGATTGTGCATGTATGTGTGTGTATTTACCATGAACTAATTCAATTTCTGGTGGGTGACAAAAATAGAACAGCCATTTTAGTGTTATTTATACATAAAGCAGTAAATGCTATCAAAACCAATAACTGTCTGACATACAATCAATTTTAATGTCATTTTATTTGTTTCTACAATCCAATTTATACTGGGAGTGCAGAATAAAAGTTTGTATCACTGAACTGAAATCTGCCTTGTATTTAGGAGCTCTTGCACAATGTTAAAGGTATTTAGGATGGTAGAATGGTTATTGGTAAGGGGTCAGTTAAGATGATTCTTTTTTCCTGAATGATATTTTAATTGAACAAATGTGAAATCAGACCTTATGTGGTGTCAGTTTTATCTAAAGTTCGAATAAAATCTGCAACTTTTCAATTGGACTGAATTTTTTTTTTATAAAGTGGCAAAAATGTCCAGGAATTAACTGAGAATAATTTAAGTATGTGTGAAAAGTAGAATGTGACCATTGGCAATGCACATTAATACAGTTCAGAATATTTTTTTCTTATCCGCTTTTCAGTAAAGGTGCCTCAAAATATCACAACAATAGTAAAAAATAAACTACACCTTTTACAATAAGTAGATAATATAAGAGACTATTAGGGAGCCAGCTTCCCAAGACATTACTTTATGATATTTCTTTCTGCAATATAACTGCAAATCTGAACATTTATAATTAAGCAGCCAATGCTATTGAAAGTTAATGCAGTATTCTCACTAGATTTCAGATGGTAATATCACGACAAACTGTTTTCTCTAAGCATGGAAGATCAGTTTGTTTCTTGTTCTACCATTTTCCAGGTATTGTAGTTCCACACTCATACCAGTGAACATAAGTACTGTGTGTTCCGGCTCCTATTTTTCCAAAGTGGACAGGTTCCTGACGAACAGCTCTAAAATAACCTAGTTAAAAGAAAAGATCAACATTCAGTAAAAATTGAAAACTGATGCACATATGTATAATTAAGTAGTTACATTTTTAAAGTGTTCTTGAACATATGAAGTCTAAGCAAAATTTAATTACAGCTGTATGTTACATATGATAATTTTAGCACACATAGAATTGTTATGGAACCAACATTTTAAATGGCTTCTTGCACAATATAATTTTCAGGGTCATACACAATTATAGCAATTATATATACACAATTATATAATTGTGTATGACCCTGAAAATTATATTGTACAAGAAGCCATTTAAAATGTTGGTTCCATAACAACAACAACAATAATAATAAGTATTATTTGGAAAAGTGCTAAGGGTGAATGCCCATTTTATTTTCATCAAGACACAAAATATAAGTAAATACAATAGATAATTCATATCTGCACAGGTAGCGCTTGAGAAACTAGAATTTAAGCCAAGAACAATAAATTGATTAGGAGGTAATATTAAAATCAATACAAGACTGATTTTTGCACAATAATAACTGAAATAGTAATAATAGCAATAGTTTGCTAAGTAATAGCAGAATTGAGAATCTTTGTAATGTCAATATGAATAAAGACCTCTGTATAGCTGTTATACTGGTTTTTTAATCTAGTTTTACCTATTCTTAATAGACCATTAAATTAATTTGGCCAAATGAAGGTCATCAAGTAGACTGAGTTGACAAAATACACTTTTATGTTTGCTTTCCTGATAAAAGGACATTCTGCCAACGAAATGTTAATTTTATAATCTTTGGGATGGTCATTTCTGACACTGCTGAAATACCAGAGGTGGTACTCAGCAGGTTCTGACAGTTCTGGAGAAACGGTAGTGGAAATTTTGAGTAGTTTGGAGAACCGGCAAATACCACTTCTGACTAGAGATTTTACAAGAACCTTCCCCTGTCACGTCCACCAAGCCACGCCCACAGAACCAGTAGTAACTTTTTTTGAATCACACCACTGTGAAATACTCATTCAAATTGTGCTCAATTTCTGTTTTGCAATTGGAAAGATGAATAATCTAATGGAGCACTTTAAAGCTTTGTAGGAGGAACTGCCTTGGAAGTTGGTTCAGGAATTTAGGCTTCAGAACAATCTGCCGCCAAGGGTATTGTCTGTTCCATACATTCCACTAGGGAGGGTGCACTTATGATCCTTCATTGAAACAATGTTATTGTTTGTGATCTAGGAGACACAGACTCTTTGGGAAGCCTTTTGAACAATTTCCACCCATCATGCAGTTGATGCCAATTCTATAGGCCTTTAGGAAGGCAGTTAAGAGCAGGTTTTTTCCCCCCTTTGGGCTTTGGAGTCATGAACTGAGTCTCCAGTGAATAAGTTTTCAGTTCTGTTTGCCATTTTGTTTTTTAATACATTTTAATGAATTTGTATTAATTATAATTGTATTTTTGTATGCTGCTGAAAGCCACAGGATTTGAATTGGGTCTGCATATAAAAGTAAAAATAAATATGGTTATGAATGCATACTTAGTTGTCAGGTATGCACTATATCAAAGTTGACTCTTGTTCTACTTTTATCACAAAGATGACAACTCTGTATTACATTTAAAGGTGGGAAATATACTTAAGAGTCCACTTATTATCCTTGGTTTGGAACATACCATCTTTGGAAGGCAGTTGATCTGATGGAAGCATTTGTCCTGTCTTTCCGTCTAAATATGAATCCACAAATTGACAATGATCTTCTCCATGTCCTCTCTGATCCCCTATATTATAAAATGTACCTAGAAATATTAAAATACGATTACAGTTCAATTAACTAAAGAACAAATAGGCCATGGGTCACAATGATAATTGGTAGCAGAATTTCCATCAGTAAGTGATGTAGTTGTAAGATAGCAATAGCACTTAGACATACATACCATGACCACATTGTCCCAGCAGTCTCTGTTGCCATTGTTAACCAAATTCCACCAGTCTTTAGGCAAAGACCGTTCCCGGTGTGTTCCCTCCCACATTTACACAAGTATAAACACTATGCTAAATTAGGGAAGATGATTAATACATGGATGTTTACTGCATACAAAGCAACAGAAGTTCTGAGATATTCAAGTTAAAGAATTTCAGTCTCCCAGTTGACATTGATCTGTTATATGTTTATATACTGATCTACAAAGAACATGTTAGAATTTTTCCATAGCACATTCCCGTAAGAATCCTGTGTTGAGGGATAGAATAATATATGCTCAAACTCAATGGTTGCCAGCATGAAGAAGAGTACCCATGATATTTCATTGTATCCTCCATGCTGATTATCCATGATGTTTCATGTTGTCTGGATACTGATGGAACTATCTTGGTGATGACTACAAACTTTTGGATGTCACACTTCATAAACATTCCTAGATTTAACAATCATGTTTACAAATATCCAGTACAATTCTACAAAATTGCTGTGTCTGAAATCTAAGTTCAGACATATTACTGAACCTATATAAACCTATATAAATAGCCACCTCTATATGCTTTCTTGTTAATAGTCAATTAAGAGAGTTTTGATTTTATACCTTTAAGTGAGTCACTGAGGTAAATTTTATATCGAAGGGAGTTACACAACTGAACACCCACAAACTTCTTGTACCAAGTCCTCTTGACATACTGTTTTCCCTTACATTCAGAATAGTCATCAGAATTAAATCTGACTTCAGTCCAAATTGCATCTTTCCCCACTGCAAGACAATAATAAATGAGATTCTTGTTATAATATATGCCAAAATAGAGACATCTAACATAAACAGAGCATATAAGTAAAAGAGCAATGTATAAGAATATTAGCATTATTATATTTATATTTACCCTTTCTTATCATAAGTGAAAATAGAATACACACTGTAGTAAATGTAAATATAAGTAAATATAAAATGTAAATAAAAAACTAAGTGCAGAAATAACAAATAACAAGGAAATTACTAAAATAGGAAAGAAGTAATACCAAGACAAAATATTATTGTGAATTCTCATATTATTTCTTTTTTATTTTATTCTTATTCATGCAATTGTTAAATCATATGATTTTAAATATATTTATTGCTAACTGCCCCACACGCTATTCTATGTCAAAAAGGCTGATTCCAAATTCAATAAATGAACAAATAAGATAACATTGTCTGACATCTGGGGGGAGAACTGAAGATAAATAAATATATATGAGAATAATATTGCTTAATTTACTCTTACTATATTTGATAGCACAGCAGCAGTTTGTGGGTTTTATAATCTCCTCGGATTTGAAATGGATACCTGACATTAGAGCCATCATTAATAAAGCACAACAAAGAATGTTCTTCCTGCATCAGTTTAGAAAGTTGACATTGTCCTAGTCACCATTGATACAGTTCTGCAGAGGAATTACTGTCATCTGTACTTGGATAACTATCTGGTTTGGTACAGCAACTAAATGGAAGAATACAACCGCCAATGGATAATTGGAACTGCAGAAAAAATAATTGCAACCAGCCTGCCTTCCATTGAAGAATTGAGGAAACATCTACAGACAGACCCTCACATCATGGACCTAAACTGTTTCAACTATTGATCTCACCCCCTTCCTAAGAGGCCTGTACAGGGCATGCATAAGCGCACCAATCGTGCCTACCATCTCTGTCCTATTGTTTCTTTTTATTTTTCCTATAAGTATCTATCTCATGTATTCAAAACTATGTTTATTCTTATACCTG
>BHFT01004990.1:0-14651 GCA_004320025.1 Laticauda laticaudata
TAGGTCTAGAATTTCAAGTCTGGTGGCATAAGGTATTCTACAATGAGTAGAGGAGTGGAGAACTCTTCTTGTCATTATGTAAATATCTGAAAATTCTTTTGGCCACACCATATGTGCGCAACATGAAATGTATGCAACTAAGACATAGAAAGGAATATACATTATAACTGACTGGACCATTTGCCTGATTCATGTAGCAGAAATAGGAAAACCCTATCATGTTTCTCCTCATACAAAACACATGAATTTTCCAATGTGGGCATTAATCTCCAAATAGAAAACAAAGTACTATGTAAATCATCCATACTGACCAGGGTTAAGCTGCTACCAGCAATTTCATTTAGCCAATTGGGGGAATTTAATTCATCTGAAATCATTAGATTCAGATTTATTTAATATAGAACACAATGTGCTTACAAAAACAAAAATCACACTATGATGAAAAATGCCAGTTTGCTCTTCTCTCTCTAAGCATCTATCAAAAGGTATCCCACCTTCTCCAGCCATTCAGCAGTCTCACCTCCATCATAACTATTTATTTGGGCTTGTGGAAGAACTGTGAATTTAATCAAACGGGGTTTGATCCTTCTGCCTTTGTGTGGGAAATGTTTCCATTAACCTTAGTGGGGTTATATAAGTGCTACTGAAGCAAATGAAACATCTGTGCATGGTTGTTCTTTTTCTTAAAAAAAAAAGTCAAATGTTTTAATTTTTAAACAAAACTGTTCATTCCAGAATTATAAACATGAGAGCAAACTAATACTAAGGATATAAATATATATATAAATATACTAAGAAGTAGATTTCTGCTGGATATTTCTCTATATTTTTAGAAATATCTGAGAGATATTAAGAAGGAAAGCTCTATTTCAGTGTGTATGTGTATAATCACAAACATACATTAAAATTGCATGTGTACCATGTACACTGAGAAAGTCTTTGCCATTTTCAATTGCTACCTTAAAACATCAAATTCTGTACTTCAAATTATTCTTAAGATCCTTAAAACACCAAATCCCAGGTCCCAGATGTGAAATAGCAAAGCCTTCATTGGGTTAAAAAATACTTATTTGAGTCTTCCCATACAAATCCATCTTCATCAGAAAGTATGCCACTTGTCAGCTAAAAAGGCAGGACAGTTGAGGGTCACTCCATCAATTGACATTTCTGTTCTGCTTTCAGAATTGTCACCTGCACTGAGCACAGTGCATTGAATGGACTCAACTGACATTGGGATAAGCTGTGTTCCTAGGCTTAACAAATTTATTTAGGCATTTTTTGACACTTAGATGATAGAATAGATAGATAGATAGATAGATAGATAGATAGATAGATAGATAGATAGATAGATAGATAGATAGGCAGGCAGGCAGGCAGGCAGGNATAGATAGATAGATAGATAGATAGATAGATAGATAGATAGATAGATAGATAGATAGATAGGCAGGCAGGCAGGCAGGCAGGCAGGCAGGCAGGCAGGCAGGCAAATAGAGAAGGAAGGGAAAGGGAAGGGAAGGGAAAAACACCATTGGAAGATTCGGAATGCTGATAAGACTACACCAGTAGTGGGTTCCTACCTTGATCACTATTGGTTCGGAGGGTGATTGTGCAATGTGCACATACATGCCCTAATGCACTAATCAGCTGAGAGGATGAAGAAACAAAAAGCTAGGAGCGACCCTCTCACCCACCTGTTGCTTCTTTTATCCTCTCAGCCGATCATCGGAGAAACTGGTTCAGCTGAACCAGTAGTTTTTTTTACTATAGGTTTGGCCAAACCGGTAAGTGATTTTTACTACCGGTTCATGCGAACTGGACTGAACTGGTAGCATACCACTATTGGATTACACATATATTTTTGCCATAAAGTGATTGGGCAATAGTAAAACTCTGCTTTTAAAAATGAAGGTATCTCACTTAAATACATGGTAAAAGTAAAACTACAAGTCCAGGTATGAGAGAGTTTTCACAATCAGTAGAAGAACTTCATAAAAAAGACATGAAAAAAAAAACCTGCACTTCTCACAGTAAAATTAAGTAGTTTTACAAAGGAGGCAATAAGATTTGGCAAAGCACTAATGAAAAAGATACTTTGAAATGAACTGGAGCTCTCTTTGCTTTATCTTTTTTAATGGATTTTCTAGCTTTGTGTGCCTGATTCCAATGATTCCAGATGGCTTTACATATGCAAAATAATAACAGTAACACCACTTGAACAATCAGCATTGACAAAAATCACCATCAGTCAATTGCAAAAGGAAACTTTATCTGGCACAGCTTACATCCTACAATGATACCTTTAACACATCAAACAACATCTGCCTAATCTAGGTCCTTAAGGAAAGACTTAATAGGTGGATAAAGATGCCAAATCTTGTCTAAACATCTGGCTGACTGTTCAACAAACCAAAATAATTTCTTTATATTATTATGTGCTGTTATCAACAAGAGAAAAATAGCAAAAAGGAAGGTATCTAGGTACCTTATGGAAATAACATCAAGAGTCTGGATGAAGATGATCACTACAAATATGTAAGCATCCTTCAAGTTGACAACATCAAGGGCAATGAACTCAACAAGGGTAGAAGTGACTACATCATAGAATGATAAAAACATTAAAGTCCAAATTCACTGAAGAGAATGGCATCAAGGCATTAGATACACAACTGGAGTAATGACTGGACTCAAGCAGAAGAATTAGGGTGACATGATAGCAATGTTTCAATTTCTAAGGGGTTGCCACAAAGAAGAGGGAGTCAAGCTATTCTCCAAAGTACCTGAAGGCAAAACAAGAAGCAATGTGTGGAAACTAATAAAGGAGAGAAGCAACCTAGAAATAAGGAGAAATTTCTTGACAGAACAATTAATTAGAGGAACAATTTGGCTCTAGAAGTTGTAGGTGCTCCAACACTGTAGATTTTTAAGAAGAGATTGGACAACCATTTCTCTGAAATGGTATTAGGTTGCTACTTGAGCAGAAGGTTGAATTATAAGACATCCAAGATCCCTTTCAACTCTGTCATTCTGTTGTCAGAATTAAAAGTCCTGAATAGGAAAACCAGGAAAAAAATTGACAATAAATTATATCCTTCATTTATGCAGCAACACTAACAGTCTCTCCTTATCAAGGATAATAGGTGGGAATGGACTACTGCAAGTACATCAGACAGTTGAGGAAGAAAAAAGGGCATTAGAAGGATATCAGAAGGAGAGTGAAGAATATGTACTAAAGGTAGCCATGAAGGCTAACTGAATACTAGAGAGGCCAAGCTGGACTATAAGAAAGACCAAAGAAAGAATAGAAAAAAGATATGGCAAGTATTAACTTGGTCAGTATATTTTAAAAAACAACAGACAAAACAGATAACAACAAGACTGCAATAAGAGAAAGAGAGTTGAAGAAAGAGAGGGGGGGGGCTAATCCTGGTTGCACAAGAGCAAGCTTTAAGAACAAATGCATACAAAGCTAGAATTAAGGCCCGGTCCCACTGCACTTACGGATGCAAACAGGATGTAAAACGTTAAAAAAGCTTGCCATCCGTTGGAAAATGCTGTGCATCTGTTGTGTACTCATTGCATATGTGTTTCATACGCTCTATCTGTCGAGCATCCATCCACTGAGATTTCATTCGCGCAAGAAGTTTTGAGCTGCACAAAACTTTGTGAACGGATGAACTTTCCGCCGCGTACAATGTACATCCGCGACAGTAATCCGCTCGACATTATGGGCGAACAAACTGTTTTTCTGTATCATCCATAAACAGCTCCCCTGTATCCTCTCTACTCCTACTGTGCCATCCCGCTCAACTCACATCTTCGCGCTGCAGCTGAGAAAGGGAAAGCGAGGGAGGAAACAAAGGTATATCCGCAAACTGTCTACACAGCGCTTAGTAGCACGCGGAAATAGAAAGCGGTATGCATCTCGCATATAAAGGTTTAAAAACGCGACAAAAACATCTGATTCTGGGATGTATACTCGTATATTTAGGATTCTTGGATATGTTGAGAGTATGTAGAAGGACACCTAGCGACAACCGATATTTTCTATAAAAAGGGGAGAAAATCATCTGGAATCGGCTGGGCATGGTAGAGCCATGACAGTCCCATTTGTTGCACTGAGGTTTATCTACCCCACAACTATCCTTATCTATCCCACAAGCATGCAAAGTCGCTCCTAAGCATTTTTTCAAAGTTTCACCAACACTTATTAAGTTAAAATAAAATGACCAGTGTTGAAGCGAAAGATAACCCTTTATAACTTTCTTACTTCTGACTTTATCACATAAAGCAAATGAACCAAGTAAAGTGCTTAAGTGTCTTAAGCAAAGATAACCTTTATTAACTTTCTTAGGTAAACTTTATAACTTCATTAAATAAGCAAAAATGAACCAGTAAGTGTCTTAAGCAAAGATAAACTTAACAAGTAAAACAATCTCAGTCTCTGACACTATCTCAAGTCACTCTGAGTCATGTCATGGTCTCAGCTGTTAAGAGGGCAGGGACTGTGGAAGTGGCTGTGGCTTGAGTTGTGGTCTGAGGCACCATTGGGGTGCTTGGCCAAGGGTTCAACAGGGGATGTGTGTTCAGGGAGCTATCCAAGAGCTGACTCAGTTCTGTGAGGTTGAGAGGCCCTTCATCAAGGACTTGAGAGTGTCAGGCCCAATACTGATGACAGATTGTCCATTGACGGCTTGGCTGTGGGGTGGAGGAAGGAGGAGTGTAGTGGGGCTGTCTGGTCTGCAGCTGGTGGGGAGTGGCATCTGTGGCATGTGATGAACCTGGCCTGGACTGGGAAGTTCTGCTTCTGCTGTGGAGAGTCCTGGTAGTTGTAGCCTTGGAAGGTGAGGGATGTTTGAAAGCCATGGAAGAGCTGTGACATCGGCCTGGGGTGGAGGAGCAGACCTGGACTGGGTAGGAGCAGCTTCAGCTGGCCTTGAGGGTTGTGCAGAAGTGCTGTGATCTTCTGCTTCATCACCTGGTACTGGGCCTCGGGCAGGTCCCTGAGGGTCTGGCTCACGTAGGTGATGAAGGGCTTCTGGTTTGAGGATGGTATGTCGCTGTGGACCCAACTGAGAGAGAAGTTCTGTGCTGCGTCTTCGATTGTGTCCCTGATCTCCAATAGCACACTGTGGTCCTGGCCCTCCAGTCTGCCTCTCTGCCAGCCATCCTCAGGAGCTGGGGGTGGGGGGGTAGACCTCTGGTGGCTGCTGCTCTTCTTCCTCCATTTTGTGACAGCAGGGCGTCATCCTCCACGGGATCCTCCAAGTCTGCCGGCATGGGGAGTGCCAGCTGTCAGGGGGGTCTCTGCCGTGGGGCCCTCTGAAGACACCTGCCTGGACAGGTAGCTGGCTCCTGGCTGGAAGAGGACTGGCTCTCTGTGGGCTGTCTGAGGAGAGGGTCTCAGAGGCGCTGCTCCTCGGTGGCAGATCTCACCCTCCAGGAAATTGCACTTGGCCATGACGTACATCTCCCGGTCAGTTAGCTTGACAGCGGCCTGCCCGGATTTCTTGAGGTGTAGCTTGCCATACCAGGTGTGCATGTGCTTCCACCATCCAAGGAGTACTTCTGCAGTGTACCCCAGGCTCTCTGCCTTTGTCTCTCCAAGCTGCCTGCTTCTTCTTGGTGTCGCAATACAGTCTGTGGCCCTTTCTCCAGAGGTACTTGTTCTCCTCAGCCACTCCAGCACCTCAACTTCATGCTCCTCGGAAATGGTGTACTGTTTCCTCTCTCCACTTCTGCTTCCCTTACTCTTTCTCCCTCTGGCAGGGGCTTTAGCAGGGCCTTCAGGGGCTTTGAGCAGCAGGCCTTCAGCCAGCAGGGCTGAGGGCCTTGCGGGCTGGTCCACCATGACAGCAGCAGCAGCAGCAGCCTTCAGAGTCAGTGCCAGGGAATGGGATGCTGGTTCTGGCCTTCTTGCCAGGGCTGGAACGAGTAGACACGGGCTTCCTCTTCTTGCCTGACTGACGAACCATGGTGTTTCCTGCCAGATGTATGTGCAGCATGTCTTTCCCCTGAATGCTGACTGCATGCATGCTGCATCCTTTATATCTGGCGGGAGCTGACGCCAATTCATACTCCCCGCATGCGCAGTGAACGCTTTGCATCTGAAATACATCCGTGCGGCATCCCCTTTGTTTCCTATACGCGTTCCGTGATGCATCCGCTTCATCCGCTATGCATCCGCCCCTTCCTCTATGCATCCGCTTCGAAATTCTCCCCCGGAAACCCTTCGATGTGTCATTCCCCTTCCATCCACTGTCATCCGCTAGGCTTCCTATGAACATCTGTTTAACATCCCCGCTACATACTACCCACGTCTGTTTCTTTTCCCCTTCTGTTTATGCCAAATGTTGCCACTGTTTTGCGAGCGAGGGATGGAGCCACCCCTGAAATTTTGCTCGTCTGCTGTGTCCTTTATGCATACATTTTGCATCCGTCAGCCAGTGGGACCGAGCCTTTAAGAACACAGCAATAGCCAGCAAATGTTGCTTCTGCAAAACTCCAGAAGAAACAGTGGACCATCTAGCTCCACAAACACAAGGCTTGCGGACCGAATCCAGACCATGATGTGGTCAGATCCAGCCTATGGGGCCATCCTGGCAAATATAAGCAGCTGGCCTGCATCACTCCAGCCCAGTCTATTCAATGTGAAGAGGAAACATTGGGCGAGCATGGCTTTGGCTCGGTCTACCTAGTGCGAACAGGAAACATGTCAGCAGTTTGGGGAGTGGTGTGAAGCTGGCCATGCCCACCCAGTCAGCCACACTCTCCCAGTTAGCCACGCCCTCCCAGCCCCCCCGAGATCAATCACAGCCCTGATATGGCCCTCAATAAAATTTGAGTTTGACGCCCCTAGCTTCTAGCTCCTGCAAAAAAATTGTTCTCGATGACTACAGAGAATAACATGATAAAGTAGAAACAACAGCATAATGGAATATCTTCAAAAAACGCCACTTGCCTTCAAGCGCTCTGGGACTTTAGAATTCAAAAAGACAAGTATGCTTAACAACTGCTAGTTGTTAAGAAAAACAAACAAGTCTGGATAGTGGACATAATAGAACCAGAGACAGCAGAATAGAGGAGAAAGAACTGAAGATAATCATAAAACATAAAGTCCTGCAAACAGAAGTAGCATAACTGTAGCAAAAGAAAACAAGGATAATGCCAATAGTGATAGGTACCTTGGATTCAATCTCGAAATATCTAGAGCATCACTTGAAAACAATCAGCACCTAAGAAAATCACCATCAATTAATTGCAAAAGGTAGCATTACTTGGAACAGCTTACTTCCTGAAATGATACTTTTGATATCCTTGGACAATAGCATCTGCCTATTCCCGGTCTTGAGGAAGATCTCAATAGATGAAGAAAATACTAAATCCAGTCCAAACATCTGGCTGACCATGCAATCAACAATAATACTGTATAACCCATAGAAAAAAATACTCCCCCACCAGCAGGAAAAAAAGGACATGAAACCTGGAGGAAAGTCAGATTTTGAATGCTCTTTCAAAAGTTTATTGGTAGGTATTACAGACATCTATAATGATTTCTAAAATAACACAAACTGTACTTTCTTCTCAAATTATGCAAATGTTTATGAAATTGGTACTTTGGAATTATCTCAGCTACTCCAAAATTTTAGAATTAAAGCAGATCAGCATAAAAGCACCAAGTTCAAACAGGGATTAAACATGTCATCAAGTTCACAATGACCATGTTCGTTAAATAATTTAGCAATAGCACTTAGACTTATATACAGCTATACATGCTTTACAGCCCTCTCTAAGCAATTTACAGAGTCAGCATAATGCCCCCAACAATTTGGGTCCTCATTTTACCCATCTCGGAAGGATGGAAGGCTGAGTCAACCTCAGTCAATTTATTCTCTTTTGGAATTTCATTAATAATGGATTTAATGTGGGAAGCCCATCTTCCTCTCCTCTTATTCCAATTCACACTTCAGTTCTGGGTTTGTTATCTATGGCATCTGAAACATGGAATGTGTTAAAAACAACAACAAAAGAGCAATCCTGGAGCATGCAAGTTAGCACCTAAGTGTAGTGAGGAGAAGCAAGAGAAAAATGGGGAATGCCAACTGCACATTCATAGCTTTACTGACCTACATCAATGTCTGAAATAGTCTCGTGTGTGAGTTTCTAGGAATCATTAGCTTGCTATTATCCGGCCCACAGTAATAATTTAGGACTGGGAGTAAGACCTATTGGCTACATTTTTGAATGGAAACGCATAGGCAAGCATTTAAGAGTAACACGTGTAAAATGGAAGGTTTTTCTATGTGGCACAAAATAAATTCATTCATTCATTGGTTTAAGCTTGAATACATTTTTAAAATCATATTCTTGGATAGTAACTTAAGTCAACCTTCACAGTTCTTGAAAAAAGATAACCAACCAGGGTCAGTTGATTTGGGTATTTTGGATAAGACACATCAGGAATCCTGGAAGAAGATACTGGCAATTAATTTTTATAACATTACCGAAAACATGTCTTTGTAATCACCAGAACTGGAGCTGGACTGAATGAGATCTTTATCATTTACCATGTTTACTCATTTTCTTGGTTTGCCATGTTAGTTAAACAACTTATTTTGATTAGATTTCTGTTGTTTCCCATAAACACATCAGCAAACCATACATTGTCAATTATTGCTTTCTAAATGCCTCTTCAACTATGGATAAGACTGAAGCTTTGAAGTTATTATTTATAATGCCCTATTTCTAGGCTGAATCTCTACAAAACAGCTTGTTGCTACATCATTGTTCAACACTTTTACCCAAATTCTCTTTTTTGTGCTTAAAAATTGAAGTTTGAGTTCTATGAAGTTTGTTCTATTGAACTAGCTAACATGAGAGGCATGTAATCTGAGTTCTAGTCCCACCTTAGTCACAAAGCCAACTGGGCCAGTCACTGTATCAGCCCAAGGAAGCAGGCAATGAAAAACCACTTCTGAAATCTTGCTAAGAAAACTGCAGGGATTTGTCTAGTCTCGATTCAGATGCCAACACTGACTTAAAGGCACAAGCACACACAGGTACAATACCAGTGACTCCAAAGAGATTTTCTCACAATTAAATGTAGAATTTTGGTCTTCAACTATTAATTTTATGTTTCAGTTGCAGATTTTATTCATTTTATTTGCAAAAGACTAAATAAACAGACAAGATTTTCTTCAGGGATGGTTAGTGCAGGAGTCCCTGGGCAATGAACAGGTACTTGTCCGTGGCCTGTTTGGAACTTGGCTGCACAGCTGGAGGTGAGCAGCGGAGAGCAAGTGAAACTGAAATCATCCCACCACCACCCAGTCTGTGGGAAAAATATCTTTCACAAAACTGGTCTCTGATGTCAAAAAAGTTGGGAATCGTTTGCATAGTCTATAATTTTAAATTGCATGCCATATACCAGGGGTTGGCAACTTTAAACATTCAAAGAGCCACAAAGGTCCGAATCTGGAAACCCCCATTCATTTCTGGAGCTGATTGGAACTCCAGTTCCCCCACCACAGAGTCTCTTCCTATTATTACATCTTTTTTCCTCTACCTGTCCTAACCAAAAGACTATCAATTGTGGATCCAACTGGAAAACCCGCCCCTTGCCATAGAGTCCCCTCCTGGTGCACTGTGGTTTCCCTCCCAAACTGGAATTTCCTCTCAAAAGTATGGTGCTGACCGGCGACAGGAAGCCACAGCAGAGGGATGAAAGAGCCACATGCAGCTCCAGAGTTGCAGGTTGCCAACCCCTGCATATACAAATGAGATACTCTTCTGTGTTTTCACTGAAATCGTTCTTAAAATGTCCTACCTTTACCTTTAATTTTTCATGAAAATGTTGGGTTTTGTAGACTCAAGAAATGATGATGTGGGTGTATGTAGGCAAAGCACATTAGTATGAAAAATATCTGCCCTTTAATAGAAAACTTTTATAGTAATCAATGACACCGGATATGAACTACATAAATTCCAGGACAATCCAATTCAGATGTCAGTCTAAAAATTATTTCAATCCATATTTTTTAGATTATCTAAAAATAACTACAGCATGATAGGTAAACATAAGCTGAATAAATAATTATCTTCCTATTCTAAATATATTATGTTTCATTTATTTATTTTTTCATTCCATTTTTGGCCTCAGTATGAGGAAATTGTGATTGATTATTATTTGAGAACTGTGCCCACAACACATCCAACATTAAATATATCTATATCTATTTTTAAAAAATCTGTACATATTTTAAGTTCAAGTATAGCCAAATATAGGAACAATTTCTTAAATATACCTAGCATAACAGCAGAAATATAAAAACATCTAGACTAGAGGAAAAAATATTCAAATTCTGAAATAGTTGCTGCTGATAATACCAGGCCTCATTTCATATACTTCGTAGCCTGAAAATCATTATGTGTTAGTTAAGACACTAAGTGGGATCTGGCTAAAATGGGTAATCAATTAGATTGATAAATTCATAAATTTGCTGTAATAACAAGCCACTTTAATCATTCAATTGTAGTTACTGGATGAGTTCAGCTAAAGATAACTTTTGCCATTTAAGTTATAGTTTCCCTGTGATGCTATTCCAATCCTGTTTACAAGAATAAGAGGCATTAAACTCTTCCATCAATCTGAAGGCTATCCATCGGTGGATTTAGCAAGCTTTACCTCTGTTCTTTCTCCAATGATTTTAATTATTTAGTTAACAGAGGCTCATCTTAGTACCATAAGATGTTTAGGTCATAGCTGCTCAGTACATAGAACATAGAATAGCATAGTTGGAAGGGATTTTGGAGATCTTCTAGCCCAACTCCCAGCTCGAGCAAGAGTCCCTGTATCACTTCAAACAAATGGCTATCCAGGCTCTTCTTAAATGCTTCCAGAGATGGAACACCCACAATTTCTGAAGGCCAAGCCATTCCACTGGTTAACTGTGAGATGGACAGCAAATAAATTTAATAATGAAGAAATAAATGCATTTTTGCTTAACCTCTACTTTTCTTTGCTTAACCTTTAAGCCAGCCAAGATGGTGTCTCTAGCAAAATCATAGGCCTAGATGAAGTTATTTCAAGCACAATATTGTATAATACTTTTTGCAACTATGCACGGCAAGGAAATATTTAGTCATAAAGCCTGCTAATTGTATTACAATTTATCGAAACGTCTTCACGAGCATTTGCTTAACCTCTAAGCCAGCCAAGATGGTGTCTCTAGCAAAATCATAGGCCTAGATGAAGTTATTTCAAGCACAATATTGTATAATACTTTTTGCAACTATGCACGGCAAGGAAATATTTAGTCATGAAGCCTGCTAATTGTATTACAATTTATCGAAACGTCTTCACGAGCATTTGTTGGAAGCATGGCAGAAAACAGAATTTTGCAGATGTTCTCCCATGAGGCATACCCTCAGCAACCAGAATTTAACAGAAAGGAAACATAAAGAAAAACAAAATGAAAACTAAAATATTGCAATCAGCCACTAGCAGAATGCAACTTAGGTTTACCAGAAAAAAGCAAAAGCCACAACGGAGTTGGTTGGCACAGGAAAATGCTATATAGTCCAGGCACCACCCTATTCCTGCCTGCAATGGAATTATGGGCCTGTGACCTACCGTGGTCTTCCACTTGGGTGAAAATGATCTGGAACAAATTATATGCTTGGAAGTCTGCTGAACCTGGAGGACGTCAAATGAATATAAACAGGATGGCAACTGTTTGGTAAAAAAAATCTACATCAGATGAATTTGAAAAGATGTTTCATGTCTAGATTCTAGGATAAATGCTTTCATGTTTAGTGTGAAAAGAGAATCAAAATAATCCATCTTCTCGTAAAGGGTGATAGAAAACAAAGTGTGTACTTCAACCTTTAGTAATAAACATTATGATAAGTATTTGGGAAGACATCTTAGTTAAGTAAGTCTCAGTTAAGTTGGGAGGCTATATTTTCATATCTGCACATGTAAAAAATAGAAATATGAATTGGACAAACAATTCAAATTATGTCCTTCCTTCTGAAACAATGTCAGAACTTTGGTGGAATTACATGGGATAAAGTGATCCATGGATTTTAAAATCAAAAATTTTCCGACTTGTCTAAGTGAATCAGATTTCACAATAACCGTTTTTGAACAACAATGTATTGAAAATTTCTTCCAATTTTTAATAATATAAAGAAGTGTGGGGAGGTAGTTTATTGTATGCTATTTTAATTAGTGAAGAACTTCAGCTTTAAACTTTAACATATTCAAATAGGTTAAAAGTTTGTCTATATTTATAAAGATGAATATGAATATACCTCAGGACAAACCATAAAAAATGAATAACTGATAATATTTTGTGAGAATGGGATTTTGTTTTGTGTTGTAATGGAACAGAAAATGGCACAAATTCACCAAGAATCAAGTACATGTATGTTTAAATAATATCCTCAATACAAAAATAATCAGTAGTTATTACAAACTATATATGACTTACATCTAAAGTGAGAAATAAATAAGAGTTTTAGAGTAACAAGAAATAAAACAATAAACTTTATTTCCAAAATCTAATCTCCTTGGGGGAAAAAATCAATCTATGTAGTTCTGAAAAGTATTTATGTAAAAGTTTTATACTGTACATACTTAACCAGAATAAGTTTAAATAACATTTTTTTTCAATCAACATGTGAGAGTTTGAAGCATTCACTATTAAACAGAATATATTTTAAGCAGCTTTTCCCTCAATACACAAACACACACAAACACTTTACTCAGCTTATCATCTTATTTTAAATTATGTACTGCTTTATGTATGTTTAAATATTAAACATTTTAATATATCAAAAATGTTGCTGATACTTTATCACTAAGACATTTAAGGCCTACAAACTGCTTTTCTTACTTTTGGGGTTAGAATAATTATATTTCACTTCTAGTTGATATGGCAAAATAGGCAGCACCTATTAATTCAAAATGATTCCACACAAGTCCCAACTTTGAATTGCAACATTAACAGAACCATTTATAAATGAGTTATTGCCCGAAACACTTGCTCTTATTTTTATAGTAAGGATTTGAAGAAGGGGACAAAGAAAACCAGATGTTGTTCAGAAATCAGGTATAGCTGCGATGGACATGATTTCAACAATTTTATAAAACAAAAGTAACAGATTGCCAGACCGTCTAAGCCATTAATACAAAGACAGCATAGAATAATACATTTCAACACAGTAATATTGTACGTGCCGCTGAATTCATGCTATATCAGAGCAACGCTGCAAATACATTTCCACAGAGAAAACTGAAAACATTTAAGGACTGCCATAGTTTTCCAAATTTACACTTTTTATCTTAAAAATAAAACACCTTTAAATATTGAGGAAAAGTAGTCTTCAGAGACGTAATACTAGTAAAGTTAACTTAAGAGAAAGCAATTGATTCAAATAAGTATCAGAACACCCTCCCCCCCCCCCCNTTCAAATAAGTATCAGAACCCCCCCCCCCCCCCCGGCCTTACTACTCAATAGTATTTTGGAAATGTATAATGGAACAAAGAATAAAAATAAAGTTAACACTAAAAATGTTTAACAGATATATATGTATTGTTAGCAAAGTTGGGGGGAGAGGGAATGGTTTAAAATAACTGTTTTCGAATCTTTTTCATTCTACACTTTTCACTATCAAGCTTATTTTTAAGTGGGTGGGGAAATGGAGTTTAAAGGGTTAAAAACTCCCTACCATTAATTTGCATCTGGTGCTTTTAGTGTGTATGTGTGTGTGTTTTCTTCCCTGAAAAGTTGGCAGAGCCACCGATTTTCCATAATGCAAGCATTTGGGAATTGTGAGCGGAATGAAACCGATCCAATCTCCTGACTGCGACATGAATTTTCATTAATTACAACCTTGTCAGCAAAAGCATTATCAAAGCTGAATATGAAAATGCTAATGAGTTCTCATTTGCATATTTTTCTTTGTTGGAATGTCATTAATTATTACATTTTATGATGATGAATGCAGCTGTCGAAGCTCTCCGATGCATAATTAGCCATCAGAATGCCAGGAGCCGATCAGCATTTTTGGGTAAAAAAAAAACCCCAAAAACAAAAACCAAACAAAAAAACCAACAACAACAAATTTCACATCAACCTCTTTCACTTCTCCCTTCTCACAAGCAACTCCCCTCCACTCCCAAAAAAAAAACACCACACAAAGTTGGCTCAAATGAAGATGGTTTAGCCATCATTTGTACTTTGAAATAGTTAGTGTATAAGAAACAGAAAGATTTCTCTTAATTTTACAACCAAGTTATTTTGTTTTTGCCGATCTCGGTCTTATACAATCGGAGCAGCTCTTAATAAAAAAATCGTTATTCCAGCTTAATTAATGCCATGCTTAATTATAACACCATGATGTCAGCGGTTTTAATTAAGTATTGGCTCTGTTACAAAAAAATCTCCTTGCTGCAGAAAAGAGTCACTATCCGCACATTTGTGCAAATCTTTTCACTCGTGATTGAGGGGTGGTGGTGTTTGAAGCAGTAATTCTTACTGGATTGTGAATCATTTCAAATATCAACAAGCATTAGATCTTGCATAAGGAAAGAGATGTTGGAAAAGAAGCCTGATTTTTGGGGGAGAATGGCATGGGGGGGGGGGGG
>BHFT01004990.1:14662-67407 GCA_004320025.1 Laticauda laticaudata
GGGGGGGGGGGGGGGAGAGAGGGAGAGAAAGGATTATTCCAGCATATTACTTGAATTTACTTTTAGCTTTTACCTATTTCACCACTTTTTTTTGAGCTGAAGTGTAAGTGAAGATGACAAAACATGGCTCATCCCCTCTCAGCCACTGGGAACGGTGTTTATAAGTAAAAAAGGAAAAACAACACAGAGCAGATGGGACCATTACACATGACCAAACCAATCAATCACTCATGAAGGGCCCAGGTGCAGCGCAGCCGCGCAGCAACGCACCATTTCACAGTCTGTCAGACACATACACATGGTCGTACATGAGTGACCTCCTCACATCCCCCAGGACCTCATCTGGAGTGCTTCTCTCCTTTGCCCTGCCTAAGATCCAAATGACGTCTTCATAATCGGCTGTCTCTCGATCGACTTTAGCTGGGAGACAAGGCACGGCAAGGAAGGACAATGAAGGCCATCATCATTTTTATATATGAATACTTCTTCCTCCAGCCCTACCATCTCCTCTACTTTGCTTATATAAACATTTCTTCCAGTCACCAAATGAGGGAGAAAAGCAGCCAATTTAGCCAAGTGGAAAGGACCAGTGTTCTTGATGCACAGAGGATGAGGGACAGACCGTGTTGCTTTTTTAAAGACAAAATGAAAGGCGCATTTCTTTTTTTCCCCCTCGAAAACTTGTTTTTACATGAAAGATGCTAAATCTATGTTTAGGTTTGATTGCAACAAGCATTTCAATCTCTATTTCATACTAACATCCAAAGCCCAATACTGCCAAATGAACATTTCCACTTTATTTGTTCGATGACTTGAGTTACTTATGAAGTAACAGAGGCTGGATAAAAATCTAATAATAAAAGTATGATCGTTCATTATAAAGGTAAACCTGCAATAAAATGATCTAATAGTCTTATTTAGTGGTCCAACATTTCCCTTCAGTCTTGACTTTTATGTCAACATCCCAGGCTTTCCTTTCAGAAGTAAGTAGTATTTTGTGGCTGGAATAATTATTTGGTCTTTATTGCATTATGTTCTTTCTTTTACTTGTTCAGGATTTCTGCATATGCAGTGGCTACATTTGCCTCTGTTGTTCCAAAAAGATAAAATGACAGTAACAGGCTTAATCCAGATGCTCAAAGGTTAAAGTAGGGGGGATGCGATCTTTGTGTGTTCATTGTTTGGTGAAAAGACCTTCTCCTGCCAGATGCCTTCTAATGCAGAGGGTTATGGGTGCATTGGTGGAGACCGCAAAAGACAATGAAATTCTTGCTGATGGGAGGGTGAATCCACACATTTCAACAACAGAGTGGTCCACTGGATTACAGCCCCTTCTATGCATGAAAACACTTTTTTATTAATAAAAGAACAATGCAAGATCATAGCATATTAGCTCTAAAATAGGTATAATGCATACATCTTTAAGAAGAAAAGCCAACCCTAATTTTATTGTATAATGTTTATGCATAAGGAATCATGAGGAAATTGGATATCTGACTCATGAATCAAACAGATGCAAAGGGCTCTTATCTACTACATGAATTACTGCAAATATGACTGTGTCACACTCCAAACTGTTTGGGGAAACAGTCACTATCAATCTGCAATGATGACTGCTGTTTTATATTTCATGTTTTATATTTCACTGTTTGTAATCTCTTTCCACAACCATATGAATATCCAGAGAGGCACAAACTTAATATCAATTTTTAGAGAATATTCAACACATCAGGTAAAGTTCAGAGTAACTTTAATCAAGTCTTTGTAATAATAAACTTGTAAAACTTTAAGGTTTCAAAAGGCTTTTATTTACTAAAACATCCTAACAAGACTACACCTTTGGAAAGGCTCATAAAAACACAGCTATAAACACCATTCAATAACTTCTAACAGAATATCCACCCTGACTCTAAAATGACTTTTTCTGAGGAACCCAAAAACAACACCACAGTATAATAATAGTGGAAACTCATTTAGATTAAACTGTAAACAATTGTTATGATGAAAATATTGAAGTAACTGATCATTTCATTTAAGAACTTACATTAGAACATATAAATCTAATATAACATGGATTCAACTGTTAAACAGGTGATGTCTGTTGGTCAGAGGTATGACTGAAATGTCTTTGTGCATGGACAGATATTCAAACATAGCCAGAAGAAGCAGTTACATGAACTTGAATTAGAAAAGAGGTACTTCAACTGTGCTATCATGCACTTATTTAGCATTTGTATGGAGGCATTTTATATGAAAAATTTATCTGAATCTGAATAGAAGTTAGAAAGGTAGCCCTCAACATATGACAGGTCACTTAATGCTGTTTAGAATTATGATGGACCCAAAAAGGAGACTTACAACCCAGATCTGACATCCTGATGGTTGAGGGGGCTCCTGAGGTTATGTGACTCCACTTAAGGTTCTCAGAAATACAACCCCATTTAAAGTCATTTGCAGCCTTCTGGTTTTCAGCCAAACTAGGCCATAGAGACACCAATGGCTTTGCTTAATTGATGGTGGTGTTTGCTTAACAACCACTGCAAAAAAAAAAAAAAGGTCACAAAACCAACCCTTATCATGACCATTACAACTTGCAAACATAACAGGCAGGCTGACTGTGAATGTGTAACTCACACACATTCACTTACAATTGTTTACCACACAAAGTCAAGGGTGATCATTTAAGAGGGCTTTCTTGTAGGGTTTTGATGAACTCATATGTTACTCAGTAAATAAGCCCAGCCACCTGCAAACCGAAAGCCCCCATGGCTCTGTTGTGTGCATGTGAGTGGCTGAATTTGAGAGAAGGCACAGTGTCTTTCCAAAAAAGAAAAAGCTATTTGTTGATCTGATAATTTTTGACAACTTTTCCTGGGTATGCCCAAGTATTCCTCTCTCTCTCTCTCTCTCTCTCTCTCTCTCTCTCTCTCTCTCTCCCTCTCTCTCTCTCTCTCTCTCTCTCTCTCTCTCTCTCTCTCTCCCTCCCTCTCTCTCTCTCTCTCTGTGTGTGTAAAGGTAGCAGAGAAAATGATTATGAATCATTTCAGAGGGTCATGCATGAAGTTGGTTATCTATTTGCTCTTGTTTCCACAAGGCTGTCATAATAGGAGCCATTTAGAATAGAATAGAACAACAGAGTTGGAAGGGACCTTGGAGGTCTTCTTGTCTAAAAGGTCACCAACCTTTTGGACCTCAAGGACCACCAAACTCATAATTTTAGATCCCAGGAAACCTCTAACTGGTTCTGTGGGTGTGGCCTAATTTGTGAGTGTGGCTTGGTGGTCATGTGACTGGCTGGGCACGGCTTATATGTAAATATTATTTTTATATTTATAAATATATTTTATAAATTTAAATATAAATTTATATTTAAATATATTTTTATATTTATAAAAATATTGATTTTTTTTATAAAAAAGAGCAACTTTTACCCAAAATCAGGCAAAGCAGGCAGGCAGATTGAGTTGCTCACAGAATCACAGATTCATTCAGAAATCTATCTGCCAAATTTCCTTGCAAACAAACTCACAAAATTAACTCACAACACACCATGCATGTAAATATTGAAATCTTTTATAAAAAAGAGAAACTTTTACCCAAAATCAGGCAAAGCAGGCAGGCAGATTGAGCTGCTCACAGAATCATTCAGTGATCTATCTGCCATCGGCTAACTCAGTCTCTCAAATTTGCTTGCCGTGAAGCACTGAATTTGCTTGCAAGCAAACCTTCTATCCAAGGGAGGTTCGGCTCTACTTGAAAGCAGAGCTGAAGATCTAAAGACTAGCTAGAAAGCAAGAAATCCAACCATTTTCTGCCTAGCTAATCTAAATCTCCCGAAACAGCAGAACAGATGATGGTCAGAAAAGGAAAAATAGCAATTTAGCAGGCAAGTTTGCTGGGTAAGGAGTGAGTGGGTGGGGAGATTTCCCGTCGGCCATTGTGTTTCTGTGCAGCCTGGATTAATTGCTTTGGAGGGGGTGCTCTGGGGGTGAGATTTCTCTGCGGCCCAACAAAATTTTCTTGCGGCCCACAGGTTGGCGACCGCTGTTCTAGTCCAACCCCTTTCTTAGGCAGGAAACTCTACACCACTTCAGACAAAGGGTTATCCAATCTCTTCGTAAAAACTTAAAATCTAGATTCATTACAATGCAGATTTAGGACTGGATATGGAATAGAGAAAAATTAATTGCATTGCTTGAAATAAAATGAGAAAAATACGCTGGGCATTTTTGTCTATGCTTCTGAAAACAGTCACATCAAGGTCCAGCAAATTAAGGTTATTTTATATCCACAATAATTTACAAAATAGCCAGCCGCTCACAAATGCAAGGAGATACACACACAATATTTAAATATTTTAAAGAGTGTCACTGAAATAGTCCTTTATAATTTGGCAATGCTGTGTGTGTGTGTTTGTGTGTATGTGTGTTTTGCGTTCATGTGTGTTGCTAGGGATTATAAACCTAAAGTCTTAGAAACTGATTAAAATCTGGAATTTCAGAACAATTTGGGTTACACCCTCTGCTTACTGAAATATGAATCTGAAATATGTGCAGATCTTCGTATGCAAAATTTACAACTTACATTGTAAGGAAAAAGTGTAAGAAACATTACAAACAGCAGAAGATGTTGCTAACTTCAGCCACTTGCAAGTGGTAATATGGCAGAATAACAAGGTAGAGAGAGAACTTATGATGTTTACATATACCATACATAGTGGCCTCCTCTCTATTTCTTTAAAAAATCATTCTTTAACTAATTTCACAGGTGAACAAAATGTGACAGTGACAGATGAGTGAGTCGGTACCAGGTTACACTCACACTCCTTTAAGACCAAGGGAAACTCCCACCGTAATTTTTCATGAAACCACTTCACTCAGAGTTCAGATAGACTTACAACCATTCATTTAGTGACCAACATTACAAAGGTAATGAAAAAAGTTACTTATAGCAATGATAGCAATAACACTTAGATTTATATACCACTTCAGTGTCCTTTACAGCCCTCTGTAAGTGATTTACAGAGTCAGCATATTGCCCCCAACAATCTGGGTCCTCATTTTTAGCTACCTCAGAAGGATGAAAGGCCCAGTCAACCTTGAGTCCAATGAGATTCGAACTGCCAAATTGCTGGTAGCTGGCAGTCAGTACAAGTAGCCTCAAATATTCCATTCTAACTACTGCCCCACCAGGTTCTTATGACTATTTATCATGCAGTTGTTGCAACCTTTAAAGGCCCGGTCCCACTGGCCGACGGACGCAAAACATATGCATAAAGGACACAGCAGACGAGCGAATTTCCGGGTTGCTCCATCATCATCGCTCCAACAAGTGGTGAAAATTTGCATTAAACAGAACAGGGGAAAAGAATGGAAAGATATTGACGTGGTCGTATGTAGTGGGGATGTTAACGGAGTTCATCGGAAGCCTAGCGGATGAAAGCGAAGGCAAGGGAGGACACCTCCGAAGGGGTTACGGGGGATAGTTTGCGAAGCGACCGCAATAGCGGAGAAGCGGATTGCCAGTCACATATCCGAAAGGAAAGGATGCGTGGATGTAAATCGATGCAAACTGTTCACTCACATCCTGATTTCCGTGCTGACTAACGATGTCATAGAACGACTTACATTACTTTTCTGACCTCCGCTTTCCGTCAGCGAGAGTGACGTTTGCCGTAGTGTCCCAGAGGTATACAGAGAGATACAGCGTGCATGTTAACGGCATGATACGAACACAGAAGCGTTTGTTGCTCGTATAATTGCGGATTTACATCTACAGACGGAAAGTTCATCTGTTCACAAAGTTTTGTGCGAGCCTTCAAAACCTTCGTGCGTTGGATGAAATCGCAGTGGATGGATGGCTCGATGGATGAGGTTGAAAACACGCGTATGCAATGAGGTCACAACGGATGCATAGCGTTTTCCACACGGACAACGGATGGCAAGCTTTTTTTAATGTTTTACATCCTCTTTGCATCCGTAAGTGCAGTGGGACCGGGCCTTAATTAGTCAAGGATTAGTCAAGAGAATACTCTTCTAGGTTTCTGTGAGATTTCTTTTAAAAATTACCCCATGTATCTAAATGCAATCTAAACTCTTAGTTAACGTTTCTTTTTTTTAAATTATCATTTTAAGAGGGCAAGCGTAAGTATTTTAATAAAGCACAACTAAAGGAATCTGACCTAAACATTCCTTCTCTTTCCAAACTTGTTCTTCAGATTGTCTCTTTCCAAAGATCTTTATATTATCTTGAATGGTATAATAATTAATGCGTAGGTATAATATTACATAAATAAAATTCATGTTCCTGCAAAGGGATTATGCCTGGTAGAATAAAAATTGGCAGGATTATTCCTCTGTTCCCTACTACAAGGGACCTAAACCCCTGGGGGGGGGGTATGTGCGTGTCCCCACTTGCGTGAGGTGAGCATGGCACAATTAGATAAACCTGCCCTAGAATACACATATTGAAGGTCAAACGTTCTTAATTCTTTTCAGCTAGTCCTTCAAACATTCAGCCTATTTTTTGTCCACACAACTGTTTCAACCAATTTATTTTAATTGGATTAAATTCAATTTATGCAATATAACCAATTTTACAACACATATGAGGCATCACTGCAGCAAGTGAAACAACTCTTTGGTATTGGTTCGAGCTGCTTTGGCGATAGACAACCTATGAAAAGTTCAAGGAACAGCTGTTTAGAACCATGTGCTTCTTTAATTTTTTTTCCAATGCCTGATAATATTTTTTAATGACATTAGTCCTTCCCTTTCTTTACCAACCAACAAACTCTGAATGAAAAATAAAAACGTGATGCAGGTATGTTATTGAAAACAAATGTTTACAATGGAAACAATGTAAATCCCTTTCCTCCAGGATGTATTATAATGATACAGATGGCTACTGTACACACTGTTAAGGACTCCTTCCTTTGAGCCTATCTTGAAAAGTAAAATTTGAGTATCTCTATACCAGGGCTCACCAACCTTTTGGAACTCAGGGACCACCAAACTCATAATTTTAGATCCCAGGGACCACTAACCGGTTCTGTGGGCATGGTTTAATTTGTGGGTGTGGCTTGGTGGTCATGTGACTGGCTGGGCATGGCTTGTATGTAAATATTATAAATATTTATATNTGGCTGGGCATGGCTTGTATGTAAATATTATAAATATTTATATAAATATTGATTTTTTTACAAAAAAAGAGCAACTTTTACCCAAAATCAGGCAAAGCGGGCAGGCAGATTGAGTTGCTCACAGATTCATTCAGAGATCTATCTATCTGCCATTGGCTAGTTCAGTCTGTCCCATAAAATTTGCTTGCAAGCAAACGCACAAAATTAACTCACAACACACCATGCATGTAAATATTGATTTTTTTATAAAAAAGAGAAAATACCCAAAATCAGGCAAAGCAGGCAGATTGAGTTGCTCACTCAGAATCATTCAGTGATCTATCTGCCGTTGGCTAGCTCAGTCTCTCAAATTTGATTACCATGAGTCTGCACTAAATTTGCTTGCAAGCAAACCTTCAGTTCTAAGGGAGGTTCGGCTGTGCTGAGCCAAAGATCTTAAGACTAGCTAGAAAGCAAGAAATCCAACCATTTTCTGCTTCCTAGATAATCTAAATCTCCTGGCACAGCAGAACAGATGGTGGTCAGAAAAAGGAAAAATGGCAATTTAGCAGGCAAATTTACTGGGTAAGGGTGAGTGGGCGGGAAGGGTTCCTGCAGGCCATGTGGGGGGTGCAGCCTTGTGTTTCTGTGCAGCCTGGATTAATTGCTTTGTGAGGGTGCTGTGGGAGTGAGATTTCTCTGCAGCCCACCAAAATTTTCTCATGGCCATCCCACAGGTTGGCGACCCCTGTTCTATACCGTTTATTGCACACTTTTTGTGCTGTATAAATTCATACCATTTAATCCTACACATGAAATACAGATCTAATACAGCTCATCCTAACATTTGATACAGCTAATACTCAAGAAATGATCAGAATTGGATTAGGACTTCCACTGCTAAGTGATGCAGTCATTAACTGCCAAGTTTTATGACATTTTTGCCACAGTCATTAAGCGAATCACCACTGTCATTAAGCAAATCATGTGGTTGTTCAATGAAAGTGGTTGTCTTCCTCCCCTCCATTGATTTTGCTGGTGGGAAGCCAATTGGGAAGGCTGCAAATGGGAATCATGTGTCCCTGGGATGCTGTAACCATAGTAAATACATAGCCCGGGTTTTGATTCCGTGACTGCAAGAATGCTGTGACAGCCATTAATGCAAGGACCATAAGTAACTTTTTCCAGTGATATTGTAGCTTTGAACAGTCACGGTATCACAGAAAGGGATAGTCTCATTTCAAATGAAAAAGACCAAATTATTTTAAAGATTTAATTAAAATCTATGTCTGTAAGATATTTCTTGGAAATACAGGAATTGCACACACATGCGTGCGCACACACAAACACACACACGCGCACACACACAAATTCTAGCAAGAACAAATGAATGTCTACCAAAGCCATTTATTGTGGTCAAAACCGAGTGATGGGGAAATCGTGTATTCCAATCTTGTATTCCAATGTTACAACTTTCCCCAAAAATATACCTAAAAATGCACATCAACACCATCATATTATAAAGCTAATATAAAATATCTGAACCAAACAGTAAATGTTACAGTAAATTTTATAATTGTGCACATAAAACCATGAGAATGGTGTATACACACACAAGCAAACACACACACACTCAAACACATTCATTCTTAAACTACATTAAAAATAAACTTTGATTCTAGATTTTTTTTAATTCAGTTTGAAAATAATTGTGCTAGATAAGAACATAGAATACATTCTGTGTAAATTAAATAGAATGAAACATACATTGTATTGTGTTCATATGTATAGCAAGAGATATTTGCCTAGAGTTGTAAACTTATGTGGGGTTTCTTAAAAATCAGGAAGGAGGGAAAGAAATCCTATCCTCAGTATCAACTTCTATTGAGATGCTATGGCCAGATCACCTCAAAACAAGTCCCAGTAAGCTGCTATTAGATAACACCTTCCTTATTGGCACACTGCATTCTCTGACATTGCTTTCAATGACATTATATGATGGAAGACATATGTTTAACTCCTAAAAGAAAGTGAGACAGACTTCAAAGCCAGCTCTTTCTTCCAATGCATTACAGGTGTGAACCGCATGAGTCATGGCAGAGTATCAGCTGGGATAAAAGCTTTAAATACATAATATATAATGTGATCATGATCCACACATGTGGATACAGGGAATCAAAACTGGGCACAAAACAACTTTATCTCACTCAAGAAGAACGTAGCCCAATATGGCTACCAATGCCTGAATAAAACAAGATCTATTTGGTATGGATTATGTTTTCTTGACATTATTCATATATACCTCAAAGGATATCATTAACTACCAAAGGAGACAGCAGAGAACAAAGACATATTTTAAGAGAATTAGGAATATCTCTTAATTCATGTTTCATGCTTTGCTTGGAGATGTCTGCAATTGGGAAGGCAGCATCTGCAATAATGGTGGCCAGTATTTAAAATTGGAATCATAGAATTGGAAACACCTCAGTATCTTTCATTTCATTCCCCTGCTTAGTGAAAGATCTGCTAAATATTTCAGACAGGTATGGTAGCAATTCAATCCAGAACATTTGAAGATTTCCCATGAAGGGGAGTGTATCTCTTCATGAACCAACCAATTCCATTGGTTGATGGCTCTGATTGTCAGGAAATTCCTCCCCAAACCTATGTTGAATTTAGTTCCCCGAAGTAACAATCCATAGATTCTCCAGGCAAAAAAAAAAAGCATTGCCCTGACTCATTAGCAGTAAAACCCTTTTAAGTGTCTGACCATACAAATGAGAAAAATATACCATTCTATGTGAAACATATGTCACAAAAGAATGAGATTATGGGATCCAATCTGGATCAGTCAACAGGACCGGAAGTTTAGTCTTCCAAGCTTTCGGACTCGTACTGGAACCTGCAACATTACCCCGGGACATGTATATTTGCTCTCATTTGTAATGAGACTATGATTAAATATTCTAACAGATTGTGACAGGGGAGTCAAACTCAATTCCACTGACGGCCGCATCAGTGTTATGTTTGACCACAGGGGGCTGGGGTGGATGTGGCCAGCTCATCACTCATGTTGGGGGCACCTGTGGTGGCCCAAGCGCTCTGCCAGCAAAAACAGGCTCCCAAGCTCCGTTTTGGACCACGATGTCTTCCTGCAACCTCTGCCAGCAAAAACGGAGCTCAGGGAAGCCACGTGCAGCCCACACGAGTTCTGTTTTCGGCCATGACGGTCTCCTGAAACCTTCTGCTAGTGAAAGTGGCCTCCCCAAGCTCTATTTTCACTGGCAGAAGGTTGCAAGAAGACCAAAATGGCCAAAAATGGAGCCTAGGCAGGCCGCACGCAGCCCTCCTGAGCTCCATTTTTTATATCAGAGGCTCCGCAGACCGGTCCTTCACTGTTTCCAGATTCAGCCCACAGGCCTTGAATCTTTGGATTAAGATTAAATATTCTAATAGGATAATCCTCACGACATCTTAAGGCATCTTAATAAGCTGCAATGTCATCAAAATGACACGTGTGGTGACAAAATACAAATGGCGCAGAGATGTAATTGTGCTCTGGCATCTCATGCAAATACATGAGTTGTGTCATTTGTGTGATGTCATGATGTGCATCTCATCATTTGTTCCTTCTTGCAATTTGTAAATTACAGGATTTTTCAAATAGATCTCGGTGCGTGGGATCACTGGTGCTCCCTGAACTTGGTTTTTCTTGCAGATATTTTATTGCCCAACTAGGTAACATCTGCAAAACCCATTCCCTTCTAGCACTGATGATGGACCCCCACAGGTCAACCCTGAGCTATAAATATTCTATTGATCTTTGGTGTTAAACTATGAAACGTATTATAATATTTTATTGATTTTTGTACATTTCTAACCTTACTTATGAAAAGTAGGGTGAATAAACTGCCTACTCAACACTGACTAAGTGAGTCCAGGGAAAGAATAAATCACATACACAAACACCCTGCTGCAGATGCCAATGGACACCTCTCTCTTGTGAATCTTCTGTCACTGTTTTTGTCCTTGAGTTCAAGAAACACATACTCAGAAAAGAACGAACAATATGCACTTGACTCCCTCAACTTCGGCTCCAAATGAGATGTTTTTAAATAACAGTATATTTACATGCTGCATTCAGTACAGACACACAACCAGTGATGGAGTTAAGGCTATGTAATAAGGCTGAAGACTAAGTCAAGTTGGAAGCCAAAAGAACAAAGTCGGTCATTCATCTTGGGGCATGCATAGGATCTAGAGCGTGGAGTGAAGAAGTACATAAATTGATGGTGATATTTATCCATTCAGTCGTGTACAATTCTTGGCGATTCTATAGGCCAGGTTTTTCCACATCTTCCTATCTTGCACTACTTTGCATTCTTCTGTACTCTGGCTGGTGTCAACTTTGATGGTGTCCAGCCACCATGATTTTTGGCTGCATAATTTCCATTTACTACTAACTTCCAAACATAATTGCTCTCTCCATTGAATTCCTATGCATACGCCATGGCGAAAAATCACATAAAAAAAGTTTTGTAATGGCACATAAATTGCAACTGCTTTTATTTTTTCTTAAATGTATTACTCAGAGTACAAAATGCCATAACTGCTTTATCCCTTCCCACTTGTGAACTTATATGTGGAACACAATAGTCATGATTTTGCACAATACACAAAGCAAGTTTATTTGTGTAGATAATAACTGTTTTTAAAACATAAGCTAAAACTGTAGGTAACGCAGTTGTTGCATGTTGAAATTATATCCAACAATTACAGTTGGCAAGAGTTGTATCTAATTCATTTATGTTATCTATTAAGGCAGTGTAACGCTCGGATTTAATTCGGAAAAACTTAACATTGGAGCGCATAAAAGGGCAAATGCAAATCATTAAAGCTGCTATGCCTTTTTTTGCTGGAATCAAATCTGAAGCACTGAACAGACCTATTTATCTATTATCTATTATCCAAAATTTGCATGCTGTATTTGCTGTTATTCACATGGAAACCAATGTTGTTAAGAACAAAAATAAACCATACAGCTCCTAATAAAATTGTAATAAGCTTTGCAGTCCCTTGGTTGCAAAACAATAGAGTCAACAAAATCAAAGCAGACCAAACCACAGTTATATTTCATACTTTCTATAAAGGAAAAGAAACAACTGGTTTTTATTTTTTTATCGGGCAGTGAATATTTCTTCGAAAGAGTGTTGCATGGCCTTGCCTTGCTTTGTGAATCTCACCTTTGCAACAGACATATGGTTAGTCCTTGACTTACAATCACAATTAAGCTCCTAATTTGTGTTGCTAAGGAGATGGTTAAATGAATTTTACCCCTTTTGACAACCTTTCTCGCCACAGTTGTTAAATGAATCACAGCAATTGTTAAGTAAGTAAGATGGTTGTTGTGTGGATCTGGCTTCCACATTGCTTGTCAGAAGGTTGCAAAAGATGATCATATGATCCCCAGGACATTGCAACCATCATAAGTATGAGTCGCAAGCATCTGGATTTTGATGTGATCATTGGGAATGCGGTAATAGTTGTAAATATGAAAAAGCTACATAAGTTATCGGAAAAAGCTATCACTATTTTCAGTGTTATTGTAACTTCCAACGGTCACTAAATGAACGATTGCAATCTGAATTCTTCACCTCTATGTGAAGCTAGGTCATACACTCAGAAAGGGATATTGTACAATGAAAAATAGGACACAGACAGCACACAGCAAATGGTAATTAAACTAAGTTCTAGAAGTTCTTCTTTAAGTATAATAATTTCACCAAAGACATGTTCCTCCTTTAGGGAGTAGGGAAATATAACCCATTTCTTTTCTATTAAACTTGGTAGGGGAGAGAAGGGGAGGGAGAAGAGGGGAGGAGACAGAGGGAAGGGGAGGGGGGGAGAGGGAAGGAGAGAACACAGAATACTTAAAGAGATATCCTTATATTTATAGCCTGTTAAATAATGAGTAAAAAAAGATGAAGGGGCATTACACCTCACTCTTGTATAAATATCAGCATAAATTTAACTGGGCAATGACTGCAATTGTTGCTGTGGTGTTAGAGGTTCTAATATATGCTAAAATTATTTACAATTCAGGTATTAGTCTCTTATAGAAAGGCAAAGTTTGCAAACTGGACTTAGCAAGTGCAGTATCAATTAGCACTAATTGATCCATTAGTTTGATTGCACAGCTTGTAGAAGAGTGTGAACTTCATGCTTCTAATTTACTGCAATTTAATATTTGAAACATAGATTGCAAGTAGCTCTACAGATGAGTTCCAACAACTAGCAGATCCTGTGGACTTCACTTAAAATTTGAATGCTTTAATTAATCAGAGATGCAATTAAATTGTTAAACCAGAGTTGTAGGGTTGCACAAGTACAAACTTATTCAGGTGAATTATTCATTCAGAAGAACATTCATTCTTGTGTATTTTTAGTCAATATAAGATGAGGCCAAGATTACTTATCTGGTATTTTTTTTTTACCAAAGAGCAATAAAAGTTCAGACAAACTAGGATCATGTCATGTGAGAACCAAGAAAAAAAACTCCACCATCTGATAGGAAAATGCATCTTTTGTGTGGAGCATCAGCTACAGCCTACTCTAGATAAATTATCTGGATCACTTTCGGTTCTATGAATTCAAGTCTCAGCATGGAGCTGAAATAACATTGATTTTACTGATCAGTTTTGTTGGGATCTGAATAGGATTTAATGCAGCCTGTTTTAGATCTGCTAGCCCTTTCAATGGCCTTCAGTAGCACAACAACATTCTTTTGATAAATCTCATATTTATTTTATTTCTTCAATTAAACAGCAGCCCAACATAGTGAATTTTACAAGAATTCTCTTTTAGGAAGAATCCACATTTAAGAGGTAGTCCCAATCTAGATTTATGGGAGAGGAAAAACAGCCCACTGGCCAATCACTGTTATCCATCTATTCAAGGATCATCAGCATGAGTTCGTCCATTGTGATTTTCAGTAAACTTCAGTTATTTCTCAAGGGGGGGGGGATATTACCTATGCAGAAGTGACTATGAATAAGGAACTTTTAAGGCTCATGTACTATTGGATGGATAGGTCGAGGTTATGCCAGGGGTGTCAAACTTGCAGCGTCACGTTGTTGCGTGACATATTGCGACTATTTTCCGCTTTGCTAAACCGGGGGTAGGTGTGGCCAGTGCATGACGCATTCAGCCCATGGGCCGTGAGTTTGACACCCCTGGATTATGCTATAGGAGTTCCACTGCTCATTGACATTTGAGCTGTCAAAGCAATAACTCATTCCTTCATTACTACGCTTCTTTCTTCTGTTCAATGATTCTTGAAAATCGCCTGAACAAGTTAATGCAGTTTTCTTGCCAAGGTTTTCCCAGTATTGATTTTTTATCAGCTCCTTCCTAGAGCTAAGAGAAAGTGATTGGCCTAAGGTCACCCAGTCAGCTTTGTGCCTAAGCCGGGACTAAAACTCATGGTCTCCCAGTTTCTAACCTGACACTTTAACTACTACGCTAAACTCTCACTAAACATTTAGATAACTGCACGGTACAAGGGACTTCCTTTGAAGACATTTCAAATACTGAAAAAAGTTGTGTTCTCCTTAATAGATACTGGCCACCATATGTAAGGCCAGCACTGCAAACCAGGAGATAGGTACCAATAATTTCCCAGGGGCAATTGAAAGTGCTAATTTTGACCTATAAGATCCTCAACGTCTTGGCTCCTAAGTATTTGTTGGATTGCCTACTTCAAACTTAACTGACCAATCCTATGAGATCAGTTACTTTCTGAAGGAAGAGTGGAAGAAAGCCAGCTGATGGGGGCAGAAGCTCAGCCGACAAGCTTGGTTTCATTGGCCAAGCATGGATGCTTGTTTGAAAGCCTTTCTGGCATTGGAACGTTGTGTTGGGTCTTAATCAAGTTGGGCTCTTCCCCCTGCTGGACTGTTTTTGACTTTGTAAAGCATTCTGCTAGTAGTTTGCCTCTTTTAAGGACCCAGCTGTGTGGTGATCCTCCCAGGGCCTCTCCCACCCATGAGGTACCCCACTTCACTAAATGACCTGCATATTGGCATCAGGGAGAACACAGGGTGGGGTTAAGCTGCCTCACTTAATGGTTGTCACCACTTGCAGTTGTAATGGGCAGGCTCCATTTTGGTCTTAGGTCAAGGACTACCTGTATAACAGAAGTGTTCAAACTCGCAGCCCACAGGACGGATATGTTATGTGCTGGCCATGCCCACTCCCAGTTTAGTGAAGGGGAAAAAAAGTTGCAAAATATCATCTGATGACATGTCATCACGAGTTTAACACCCCTGCTGTATAACATTTAAAATAAAGTATCTTTAGCCAAAGAAGCCTTACATCGTAAGGCCACTTCAAATATATGTTCATATACAAAACATAAATTAGCTATCTTAACACTATAAACTATTTTATTTATTGATGCTGAAATAGTTTTACATTAACACTTGTACACTAGAGATTCCAGTTCCATCACTATCGATACTGTTTAATATTTACCTGGATGTAATTTACTATCCACTTATAAATAGTAGCCATACATTTATTACCATTGGAGTATTTATTAGATCCAATGCAAATAAGAAAGGGTCTGGAGCACTTCAAGACTGCAGGCTCATAGCTACAGGTAAATATTGACACTCACTGTTTTATGTGGTTTATATACATGATATTTATATTACAATAGTTTCAGTGGGAAAAAGAAACATTGTCTGATTTGAATTATGCATCCATCCATGTTCTCCAACATGACAATTTGGATTTCTTTACATGTATAATTTAGAACAATCATAAGGAATATGAAGTTACAATAGTGTTGCACCTCACACTTTCCCAATAGTTAACACAAAAGGAAGACAAATGTTGTGTTTTCCAAAAGAATTGGAGCCTAAGACCGTCCAATTTATAAGCTGAATCAGATGGATCAATTAAGAAGTCTAATGAGGAGAAATTCCTAGTGACTGAACTTGCCATTCAACTGAAATGAGCCAGAAGATGCAATTTATAATTTAAAGTTAAATCTGAAAAATCAAACCTATAACAGGTAATAAGAATACCTGAGGGGAAAAGAGGAGATAATCTTAAAAATATTTAATTCCTGATAATATATTTTACAAAAATATTGAGGAATACTACATATCCTCTAAATTACCTACAATAAAAGTTTCATTTTTAAAATATTTCCAATTCAAGAAAACATATTGCCACTGCTGATGAACACTATTGAAATTATTCTAACAAAATCTGTTTTGATGACATGCTAGCCATAAAAGTCATGAATTCTGATTTGGACCAGGCAGATTTAACAATCAATATCAGTTTATTATCTGTGAACAATGCTTCTTTTTTCCTTCATATTTCTTCCTTGCATGTTTCAAAGAATAAATCTCTTCATCTCTTTAACTGAACATGAACATAACCAACATAATTCTAAATGAGTTCTTCTCCCAATCACTTGATTCTCACTGTATGTCCTGTTCCAACAGTCAAAGGAGTAGGTCCTTTAAACATACCCCAAAGAATCTCCACCAAGCAGGTATCCAATTATCTAATCTTGCTTGTAGCTGATCCAATTGGGAACAACTTCCTGACAGTCACATATCCATCTCTGAATTAGAAGACAAATAAAACTTCCAAGGAAAGTTAACTCATTGTCAGCTAAATGTCACTGATCATTTTGGTGATGGACCACTTAGTAGTAGTAGATTTAATTTTTTCTTTAAAATTAAATAAAAACCCTTTAGAGAAGGAGTGTCAAACTCCCGGACTATGGGCCAGATGTGTTACGTGCAGCCCCCCCATGCCCAATTCAGCGAAGGGGAAAAAAGTCCCGATATGTTGAGTGACGCCACCATAACATGAGTTTGATACCCCTGCTTTAGAGCCAGTACTCCAGTAAAAAGAAAATGGTGACGTCCCAGCAGATTCCATGTATAAATTCTATTTCAGGTCAAGGAAATAATAGTATACTATATCCTAGACATGGGCAGGAAAGTCTACTCAAACTTACAAGACCAGGATGATCTGATTTCTAGCCTCCCAAGCTGTTATACAGAACTGCCAGGAGGACTTGAAGCAGAAACATTCATACAGCCCTATTCAACTTGGTTTCCAGGAAAGGGCAGCATACCTATAGTCCTCAACTTACAACCATTCATTTAGCGACTGTTCATAGCTACAACACTGTCGCAACATCCTCTGGTCACTTGATCAAAATTCAGGCGTTTGGTCACTGGCATGTATTTGCAGCGTCCTTGGAGTAACATGATTTCCATCTACAATATTCTCTGCTGGTTTCCCCAGAAAGTCAATGGAGAAGCCAGCAGGGAAGATTGCAAGCAGGGGGAATGAGGGAGAGCTGAAATCCTTCTGTGAACCTGTAGGAGTGGAGCTGAAATCTTCAGTTCCATTTGTCCCTTAGTGCATGGAACAGGGAGGGAATCCTTCAGCATGCTTCAGAGACATTTGAGAGCAAAAGGGATGCCTGCTAGAGGATTTCAGGTACATTCAGAACTTAAATCTTTCATCAAGCAGATCTGTTGCTCCATCCATTTAATGATGTAGGATAGGGATGTCAAACTCCTGGCCCGTGGCCCAGATGCATCACACGCTGGCCATGCCCATGCCCCATTTAGCGAAGGGGAAAAATTCCTGTGACACCACTATGACGATGCAAGTTTGACACCCCTGAAATAGGAGATTGCCTAACAACGACAACTATTACATGAGCATCTTGCTTCATGACTGCTTTGCCCAACAACTGAGATTCCAGTCCCCTTTGTAGTCATTAAGTGAGGACTACTGGTATCCTTTATAGTAAAAACATCTCTAGACTCAACAGAAGCTTTTTCTCCCGTTGACCTGAGACTTTATTCTGAATGATCAAACTACTTTTACTTACAGTATTTCCAA
Organism: Laticauda laticaudata; assembly: GCA_004320025.1. Lineage (NCBI taxonomy): Eukaryota > Metazoa > Chordata > Lepidosauria > Squamata > Elapidae > Laticauda > Laticauda laticaudata. The sequence goes on from BHFT01004990.1 coordinate 32,727, forward strand.
ATACACCATTCTTTTACTAAAAGAAATGAAGCACTGTGTGTGTATCTATTACTGCCCCAAGGATCATGACTTCAACAGAGTCATTCAGCAAAATGGATTTTGCTTTCACAAATGAATCTTTGCAAAAAAATATTTCCCATCATAATACAGATGTGTGGTATAACACAAGTCATCAACTCCTTTTTGAAATAAATACTGTTGTCTAAATAATATGAAGATTATATGATAAAGAAATACCTTTGGAAATGTTTAATATTAAGAACCAATTCATAAGCCATTTTTTTCTGTCAAAAGGCAAGCCTCTGAATGATTTCCTGGTTGGCTAAGATTTTCTAGAAATTGGATTTTCCCTCCTCTATGAATATTTTAAAGAAGTCACTTATAGATGCCTTTTAATGCAAGAACAGGTGTGAGCTCAAATTCCCTCAGCAACTAATATCAGCTCAGCTGAGAGAACAGCAGTAAATTCTTATTTCAAAGCTAAACTAAGTTCATCTTGATAAGAGCTGGAAGTTCATTAACCATTAAAATGCCATATACATGTTCTTCTCAAACCTTTTTTCTGGTAAAATATAATCTGGATTTGCAATTCAGAAATGTAAACATGGAGAGGAACATGCAAATAAACCATCAGTGCACCAAGGTAGTTATGCTCTTTTCAGATGAAGAAGTCAACATTGTTTTGTGATTTGAACCTTGCAGTTTAGTTCACAAGTATTGGATGCAAGCTTCAACTATTATGGTAATAACTGCAACACTGTCTTAACTGAACTGATGACAGTTCAACACATACTCTAAAAATCTCTCTTTTTGTGTAAGTTGTCGAAATTTAGTTTTGGAGTAATGAGGCTTTCAGCAAAACTGTTACCTAGAATAGCAATTAAATGTCAACAATCCCAAATCTCAGAGGAACCTCAAGAACCTAATACAGAATTCTTCCAAGCCACTCTAACATTTCTGTAATGTTGTCTTTATAAAAGACATTCTGGGATCTTCTGTCCCAGCTAATTGGTTTGTTCATTTGTTCAGCAGGAAAACTTGAATGCCTTTGAATTTATGCACTTTGAGTTGAGATGCCAAATTCCTTTTAGATACAGATACAGATTAACAGAGTTCGAAGGGATCTTCTTATCCAACCCACCCACCCACCCCCGCCCAAGAAGACCCTACACGATTTCTGTTAGACGGCAGTCCAGTGTCTTCTTGAAAGCCTCCAGTGACGAAGCTCCCACAATTTCTGAAGGCAAGGCAAGCCAACCCATTGGTTGATTGGCTCTCACTGTCAGAATGTTTCTCTTTATTTCCAGGTTGAATCTCTCCTTATTCAGTGTCCATCCATTATTCCTTGTCTGGCCTTTGGATGCTTTAAAAATATATATTGATCCCTTCCTCTCTGTGATAGCCTCTCAAATATTGGAACCCTTCTATCATGCCTCCCTTGGTCCTTTTCATTGCTAGACAGGATTTCTGTTTCATGGGTGTTTGAAGAAACAGAACTCTGAAGGCTTGATCATCTCCAAAGAGCAAGGGTCTTCAAACTTGGCAAGTTTAAGACTTGTGGACTTCAACTCCCAGAATTCCTGAAGTAACATGACTGGAGGAGGAATTCTGGGAGTCAAAGTCCACAAGTCTAAAAGCTGTCAAGTTTGAAGACCTCCTGCCCAAGAGTAACAGAAGGGACAGATCTTCAAACCTTGCTTTTGATAGCAGGTTGCTCAATCAATCTGTGATTCTCTGAACTGGAGAGCTTCAGTTTTTAGAACTGAACTATTGGGTTTTTTTCTTTATCTCTCTAAAATTTGACTGCCAAATATCCAAAGTTTAGCTGCCAAGTGATACCAGCAGAGTAATCTTGACATCTGTTATACTCCAATCCAGGGATATATGAAACAAATCAAACATTCATTTTTCTAGAACTATCTAGTGGTTCAACAGAGGATTAAGAAAAATATGGTTGTCACAGGACTTCTTTACAACTGACCCAGAACTTACATTTAAATAAATGTAATGGTTTTATTTAAAGGCTCTCAGTAAAGACATATCTGTGAAACAAACAATAAGACAATAGACAATTAAAATGAATTCTATTTACTTAGTCACTTCATTAAAAATGCATGGCTACAAACAATATTGCAACCAAACAGTACACAAGGAAGCATTTTTATTATTATTAAAAAGGCATTTAGAATTGGGTAACAGCAACAGTAAATTGTAAATGTTAGAAGTCCTCTCAATATTAGTTTTCCTCTAGAATTACTTTCAAATCAGTCCACATCTTCCAGTTCCTTCTGAATAGACCTTATCATACTACTACTGTATTTTTATTTTTAAAAGTACAGTTATGATATCTTCTTTTTGAATAAATGCTAACATGGGATACAAAAATATTAGAACGTCATTAAGTCCGGCTAAGTTTCAGTATGCAATCTTACTTCAGAAATATTTACACCATTACAACAGCATTTTCCGTGAATTGTACAAGTAGTCCTCGATTTATTAAGCCCCAAATTCCTGTTCCTAAGTGAGACAGTTAAGTGAATTTTGCCCCATTTTACGACCTTTCTTGGCACAGTTGTTAAGTGAATCAATCAAAGTTAGTAACACGATTGTTAAGTGAATCTGGCTTTCCCCATTGACGGTGCTTGTCAGAAGATTGCCAAAGGTGATCACATGACCCCTGGGGACTGCAACTGTCATAAATATGAATCGGTTGTCAAGCATCTGAATTTTGGCCATGTGACCATGGGGATGCTGCAATGGTTGTGTGAAAAATGATCATGAGGCACATTTTTCAGTGCCAGTGGTCAAACGATCACTAAACAAACTGTTAAGTCAAGGATTACCTGTATAATAGAATAGAAATAGAATAATAGACTAACCCTACACTACTTCAGACAAATGGTTATCCAACATCTTTTTAAAAACTTCCAGTGTTGGAGCATTCACAACTTCTGGAGGAGAGTTGTTCAACTTATTAACTGTTCTGTCAGGAAATTTCTCCTTAGTTCTCGGTTGCTTCTCTCCTTGATTAGTTTCCACCCATTGCTTCTTGTCCTGCCCTCAAGTGCTTTGGAGAGTAGCTTGACTCCCTCTTCTTTGTGGCAGCCCCTGAGATATTGGAACACTGTACTTTTTAGTCCATCATTTTGATTCCTTATAAAGCAACATGTTTTGAACAATTCTTACTGCTCCATGGCAGGAAATATAAGAAAAAAGTAAAATTAAACCAAATGACCTGGAGAATCTCCATCGACACGCTAAACTAAATGGAAACCTTGACATATAAGAAAAAGAAAAGAAAAATGAAAAGAACTCCAAAGCCAAACACACCATATGCACATGTCCCTCATTGCATCCTAACTTCTAAATACATAATGTAGAAATAAATAGATTCAACAGGATATGATTTAAACCTATATAAAGTTGTTCAAAAAGTAGATTCTTCAACAAGGTAACTTATCATTTAGTTTAAAAATAAGGATACTGAATGATATTTCTTGTGGGAAAAGTAGTTTCTTCGAGGAAATAACTTGAAAGCATTTTCTTCCCAATGGAGGACTGTTATTTAAATAGTAGACAGATCTCCACATGTTCAGTGTTCTGTTTTGTGATTAGAAACAATTATTGAAAATGATTAGAAACATTGCTGAACATTTTTAAAATCTGTTTTCCAAGGTCATTTTATTTGACAAAATTTGTAATCTTCAAACCAGGTTCCAACACAGATTGTGGGAGGATTACTTCTTATTTGTGCAATTTCCTCCCTGTATTTAATATTCAAATATTACTGACAATTAAGAGGCCACACTACACATCTCAATTAGAAGAGAGCAGCTGAGAAGAAAGGGTTCATCTTTACATGGTGTTAAGTTAAACTCAGGCTAGCTAGAAAGCCTTTGAAGCAAACCAACCTAAATATTCCTGCTAGGCAGACTGAGCAGAGGAACGGAATTATAATGAACCACCAGCTGTCACAATATGACCACAGTAACCAAATCAAAATATCAGCCACTAACCCAGATGAGATTCAAAAGGTCAATGTATAAACCCAGCAGCTTTCTTCAAGATCATCCGACACCTCGGTCTAAATCCTAGCAGTGAAATGTTCCATTAACCCACAGGGAGTATAGAAACAAGTTGCTATGTATTGGTAAATGATTTAATGTACTGGCATGATAACCTAGGCTGATAAGAACTCACAACAGAGGCATCTGAAAATTGAACAGCAAATCTGGAATGGCGTGTATCTGTAGTAATATATTCTACCTCCTATATAGTGTCAGAAAACATGGAAACATTCTTACTGGCTCCACCGTGCACCACTGATTTATCCTTCAAAATGGAATGTAGTTGATTGGAAGGACTACAACATCTTAGAAATAAAATTTGACTTTGGCCATAGCAAATAAAAGTTTTAAGCTTATTCCCACAGCTAATTATTTCATGGTTTGAAATTAAGACCATTCAGATTATTTCTTGCTTGGCTTCCAAATGATTTAAAAGCGTATGAAACTGAAATCTGCAATGTAGATTCACAGTTGCCACACAACTTTAAGGATCCTATGAAAATCCACCATCACACAAGACTAGGCACGCCCTAATGACCTCAATTCCAATTACAGCTGGCCCCACATGCAAGCTGCTCAATGCATGAAGCCTTGCGGATAAAATACCTGAATTTCTCCTCTTACTAAATATGGCTAAATTCAACATCATATTTGTCTGTGAAACACGGCATCTCTCCCTGATTCCATTACCACAGTAAGAGATTATCATGTTAACCGATAGATCGTGAAATTCATAGTTGGTGTTGCTATCTTCTATAAAAAGTCCTTACATCTAAAAACCATTCAAGTTACCCAGGAGCTTGCTCTTCCTGAGACCATCATCTGGTAACTGTCCTAAAATATCACATTTCGATTTCTACAATTGTTACAGAGCACGTGATCATGACATCGAACATGTAAACAAGCTATATACACAACTAAACATGCGCAGCACCTGCCACACACTTTTATCTTATTTGTGACTTCAATCTACCTCATATTGACTGCGACCCTAATGAATGTACAACTGAACCCATACACACAACTCTACAATGTTGTTACAAATCTGGGACTGGAACAACTAGTAACCAACAACCACTAGACTAAAAACTCCTCGATCTCATCTTCTGCAATAATTTGAATTTAATTTATGGAATACAAACTAAAGAACACTTTTCCAGCAATGACTACAATATGATTGACTTTTGTCTCAACATACACCACACAAAAATCATCACAATGACATAATCCCCAATTATAACTTCAAAAAGACAACTATGATCTTATAGACAACGATCTCTCAACCCTTGATTGGCAATCTCTATTCACTGGATGCAATACTGTTGAAAGCATTACAATATATTTTTACTTGAAGTCAAAAGAGTTATCAAACGTATATGTACCAACAACAACTCCCAAAACAAAAAAACAAGATTATCCATAACTATAAGAAACTTCAATCCAAAAAGAGATCATTCTGGCAGAAAAACAACTGTGTAACGTTGCCCAATTTCAAAAGTCGACACAAAAATTTATGCCACCAGATAAAAACTGAATGCACCAATCATCACATTAAACAAGAGGAAAATCTATGCACCAATTCCACCCGCGCTTTTTACAATTTGTAAACAACAAACTAAAAGACTCAAGGTCCATTCCACCCCTGATAGGACCTAATCGTAAAGACACCATTAAAGCCAACATCTTTAACACATTCTTCGGCTCACTATTTGTAAACAGCAATGGATCATGCTCAGTATTCCTTAGCCGAACCACAGACAACTACAATGATCTAACACATATCGATTTTACAGAAGACAATGTGAAAAAGCACTATGCAATCTAAAACCATCTCTATCTATTGGACCAGAAAGAATATGTGCCTACTTCTTAAAAAAAGCTACTCACTGCCATAGCCGAACCTCTCAGCATAATCTTTGAAAAATCTTTCAGGACCAGCTCCTTGACTAACCTATGGTCCACAAGCCACGGTCATCCCCATCTTCAAAAAGGAGACCTCAGCCTAGTTGAAAAACAGACCAATCTCCTTATGCTGCATCACCTGTAAAAGTCATGGGATCAATTATAAACTGATCCATTATCCTCCACTTGAGAGACAAATAACCTACTTTCCAATAAACATTTGGTTTCAGGAAAAAATTACCTGTTAATCTGCAACTCTTACACTGCAAAAACATATGGACTATCCAACTCGATCAGGGCAGAGCAATAGACACAATCTACACAAACTTCTGTAAAGCGTTTGATTCAGTGGTACATGACAAACTACTCCTAAAACTAAAATCTTATGGTATCTCTGGACAACTCCATAACTGGATAAAAGCATTCCTGTCAAATAGACAACAAATGGTCAAAATGGGAGGCGTCCTATCAAATTCTGTACCTGTCAGTAGTGGGTGTCCCCCAAGGCAGTGTTTTAGGACCAACTCTCTTCATACTCTACATAAATGACCTCTGTGATCATACTAAGAGCAACTGCGTTCTCTTTCTGATGATGTAAAGCTGTTCAATACCACAGACAATACTGCTACCCTTCAAAAAGATCTTGACTATGTATCAGAATGGTCAAACAAATGGCAACTTCAAATCTCAACAAATAAATGTCTTACATATTGGCAAAAAAAATCAGAAAATAAAATACAAGCTCAAGATCTGTTGATGATCCAAGCTCTGTAAAGGACCTTGGAATACTCATCTCTAATGATCTAAGTGCTAGAGCACACTGTAACTCCATAGCCAAAAAGGCATTAAGAGTTGTTAACCTAATTCTATGTAGCTTTTTGGTAATATCACACTGCTAACTAGAGCAGGGGTCCCCAACCACCGGGCCCCGGACTGGTACCAGTCCATGGATCATTTTGTACTGGGCCACAAAGAATGAATAATCATGATTAAAATATATATAAAACTATGTTTTCAGTAAAGAAATAGTAAAGAAGCCCTTTACTATTGGGGAAAAATTGATTTTGCCGGTCCTTGAAATAGTGTTTCTGCGTGAAACTGGTCCCTGGTACAAAAATGGTTGGGGACCACTGAACTAGAGCATACTAAACATTTGCTAGACCAATACTCAAATACAGCTCATCAGTCTGGAACCCACATTACATATCTGATATTAGCACAGTTGAGAAAGTCTAGAAATATTTCACAAGAAGAGTTCTCCACTCCTCTACTCATTGTAGAATACCTTATGCCGCCAGACTTGAAATTCTAGACCTAGAAAACCTAGAACTACGCCGCCTTCAGTCTGATCTAAGTATAAAATCATACATTGCAATGTCCTAACCGTCAATGAATACTTCAGCTTCAACCATAACAACACAAGAGCACACAATAGATACAAACTCAAGGTTAACCACAACAAACTTGATTGCAGGAAATATGACTTCAGCATCCGAGTGGTTAATGTCTGGAATACTCTACCTGACTCTGTGGTTTCTTCCCCAAACCTCAAAAACTTTAACCTTAGACTGTCTACTGTTGACCTCACCCCTTTCCTAAGAGGTTTGTAGGGGGTGTGCATAAGCGCACCAATGTGCCTACCATCCCTGTCTTATTGTTTCTTTTCTTTTTCTTATGTGTACCCATTTCATGTATTCATAACTATGTATATACTTATACCTTTTATCTTGTAAGTGATTGACAAATCAAATAAAAATAAATACAATTTCTAGTAACTATGGGTAGTCCTCGACTTAAAACAGTTCATTTAGTGACCATTCAAAGTTACAACAGTACTGAAAAATTACTTATTTTTCCCACTTATGACCTTGGTAACATCCCCATAGTTATGTGATCAAAATTCAGACGCTTGGCAACTGACCCATATTTATGACCATTGCAGTGTCTTCCTGGGGTTGTGTAACCATCTTTTGTGATCTTCTGGCAGGAAAGTCAGTGGGAAAGCCAGATTCCAAGTTACTAAAGTTATTAAACTGCAGTAATTCACTTAACAACTGTGGCAAGAAAGATCATTAAATGAGGCAAAATTCACTTAACAAATGTCTCAATTAGCAACAAAAATTTGGGGCTCAATTGTGGTCATAGGTCAAGGGCTATCTGTACATAAATTAAAAATATAAATGCCCTTCTTCATCCCAGCACTTTTCTCTGAATTGCTCTCAGGTCCAAGACAATAAGAAAAATACGCACAGTTTGTTTGGCTTTTATAAAATGAAAATGAAATTTAAAAGATATTTGTGAGATTGAAAAGGGCATTGGTACTTACCCGATACGCCTGCTCTCTGTGAGCTGCGACAAACATCCAGCAGTGGGAGGTGCTTAGACTTAGATTGAATAGGCTGGGCTTGATTGATAGGACGTTCCTCCTCCACGTACTCCTCCTTAGCGTCCCCAGTTTTGCGAAGACAAAGAGAAAGAAATCTTGCCCCCCCCCCTTTTTTTTGTAGTCATTGGCCAGACTAGGAACCCACCAGATGGAAATTGGGTGGGTCTGGATGCTCGTTGCAGCTCACAGAGAATGGGCGTATCAGATAAGTATTGTTTTGAATTGTAATAGACTAATTATTTAGAATTGTCAATGAGAGTAATTCAAACCTGTTTAATTTGTCCTAATCTGGCCAAGGAAGCAACCAAGCTGCCTACCTCACAAAGGTTGAGCTAAAACTGAAGATGCTAAGGAGGAGTACGTGGAGGAGGAGGAGCGTCCTATCAATCAAGCCCAGCCTATCCAATCTAAGTCTAAGCACCTCCCACTGCTGGATGCTTGGAGCAGCTCATTGGAGAATTTGGATTTTACCCAGCCCATGTTATTTCCTGTTTCCCAACAACTTTCTTCAATGCATTGTCCACACATATTTCCCCAAATCATGGCTTCATTTCACGTGGAGACAGCTGGGCTAATCTGTGCACCAGTCAGTGGTGGGATTCAAATTGTTTTACAATCGTTTCAGGCATGGCGTGATGGGCCATGCTTTCCCCACACCAGCTGAGACCTGCAACACCAATCAGCTGAGAGGATAAAGAGCAGAAAAGCACAGGGGTCAGTGGGAGGGCTGATCCTGCACTTTTCTCTTCTTTCCCCTCTCAGTTGATTGTTGAAGACTTTTTCCTCCTCTCAGCTGATTGTGGGAGGCATTTTTACTACCATTGGTGTCCACATATATGTAGAAGGGAGTGTTTAGGGGGTTAAGAAACTACTTCAAATCAGAATATGAACTCAATTGGGGGGGGGGGGCAANTCAAATCAGAATATGAACTCAATGGGGGGGGGGGGCAAAGACATGCAGTTTCTCAAGCTGATACCAAACCTTGTGCCAAGGATTATAGTTTGAACAAATGAATCTGTGTACCTTGGTACAAGTTTTAGTAAATGGGGAAATGGAGAAACGCTGGTAGACACAGTAGATAGTACGTGGTCTATTGCTAAAAATGAATGCTAGGAATTAACACAGAACATGTTAATACTGTTTTATAATGCCTTGGTAAGACTACACTTGCAATATTGCATCCAGTTTTGGTCGTTATGATATAAAAAGATGTTGAGTCTCTAGAAAGACTGAAGAAGAGCAACAAAGAGGATTAGGGGACTGGAGGCTAAAATATATGAAGAATGGTTGCAGGAATTGGGTATGTCTAGTTTAATGAAAAGAAGGGTTAGCATGATCCAATATCTAAGGGGCTGCCACAAAAGAGAAAATTTATTCTCCAAAACACCTGAAGGCAAGACAAGAAGAAATGGATGGAAACTAATCAAGGAGAGAAGCAATTTAGAACGAAGGAGAAATTTCCTGACAGAACAATTAATCAGTGGAATGGCTTGCCTCCAGAAGTTACGGGTGCTTCAACTCTCCAATACCATAGTATAGGGCTTCCTGCTTGATCAGGGAGTTGGACTAGAAAATCTCCAAGACATCTTTCTGTTATTCTGTTATTCTATTATTCTGAATGTTCGTTGAAAGAAAAAAAAATGGTTGTGTATAGGAACCCACACTGCCCACATTATTACATGGAGGTAAGAGTTGGGTATGTCCAGAGAAACATAAAAGGAGTCTGGGTGAAGTAGGAATTGTCTGCTTGTTGCATCTGAAACAAGAAAAAATTGGGTAAAGCTGAATGTGGGCCAAATGAATATGAATTAAACACAAAATTAAAAAGTGTATTGAGGTGGTTTAGACATATTCAGAGAATGAATGACAATCAAACTGCACAACCACATGCTAATTAACTTACTAAAATTAAAGTCATAATTTCAAATGGCTTAAATATTTTGAAATAAAATGATAGCTAAAGCAAGAGACTGAATGTATGTGCGATGTATTAAAATATGGGCTATCAGTATTAACGTATGTCAGGGATATGTTAGATTTAAGTGGCTCTCCACTTATATGCATTATCTCTGGATGAGTTTTATAAGAACTTTATTTCTATAAAATAAGGATGACAAATCCTGGCATAATTATGAGAAAACTTATACCTGGGATTTTTTAAAAAAATCTGCTTTGAGAGCTATATGAATAGGAGAAAATTTTATAGGACTCTCATGTTCGGTGAATAGACTGAAAGCACCTGAAATAAAATTGCTAAAATGGAACAAGCAACCCCCCCCCCCATCACTGAATATTTAATGTTAAGGGGTCTAAAATCAGATAACTCCACTTAGAGAAACTGTATTTTCTAAGCTTTGACAAACACACTCAGAACCAAAAAAATAAAATAAAAAACTAAGCCAGTATGTCAAATTGCTGCATCTACAGATGTGTGTGAAATATTTAAACCAAGGAAGACTCCCATAATTACCATTGTTTTAATCCTCATCCTTCTTTTAAATAATAAAGCATACCCAATAGGGTTCAGGATATAAAACAGTCCTTAAAATGATCATGCCCGAGTACAAAAGAGCTTTTCCTGATCAAAGGCGTCTCTCTGTGGCCTGTGTAAAATTATCTTTCAACATGTTTGCTCTGGGAATTCTACAGTTTCTCGCTCACTGATCTCATCTTGTAGACATTTCTGTTACTTTCAGGTAAAACCCTCTCCTCTGCCATGCAGTTGCAACTCTCTTTTAAATCTCTTTGAGCTGGCAAATGTAGCATTTCATAATCACAAAAAGTCCATGTTTCAGAGCAGACAACTTATCTGAGAGAACACTTTCATTAGGGCCTCATACATAAACAGAATATTTTTATCTGATTCAGAGCATTAGTTGTTCTTTCTGACCAGATCTAAAGGTTTCAGACTTCCTTCCATTGAAGGACAAGATTACTTCTGTTACATACCTAGTATGGGGACAGGAGTCTGAGCTGAGGGGGAATACTTTGGAAAAGAAGGAACTGAGGATAGTATTTTGCTTTTTTAAGCCCCACAAACTGTTGGTATTTATTCATTTGTAAAATTTATTAGCCAACCATCTTATCACCCAGTAAATCTGGGAAGCTTATATGGACATTGTGGCAGAATCACTAGCTCAAGAAGAGGGGAATACAGAGACAATCCAACTTGGAATTGGTTTAGAGAGAAGAAATACCTGAAATCAAACTCTTGATCTATATCTCCCATTTCCCAAGGGAAGGCAGACAGTCTGGTGAAGTCCTTATGGTATAGGTGATCAACAATAAATATCTATTTGAGCCTATTCAGGTGTGGTTCAGATTGTGTGCACCTGACAGATGTTAAGGACAAGAGGAAATTATTTCATGCACTTCTCCTTCATCACTACTTCATTTCAACATACTGCAGTTCAACTCCCATCATTCTTAGCCAACATTTGTCACAATGAATGGGGATAATGTAGTAATATGGACAGTCCTGCAGGCTCCTCAGGTGATACATGTAACACAACTATTAGACAGATTGCATTGATTGCCAGTTTACTTACAGATCCAAGGTGTTGGTTATCATCATTAAAGTCCTTCATGACACGTGACCAGGTTATCTAGTGAATGGTCTTGCCTCAATCAGACTGGCCTACACCACTCACACCAGCAAAAAAGGCCTTCTGCGTTCTCTACTGGCCAAGGAATTTCAGCGAGCAGAGTCTAAAGGAAAAGCCTTTTTCTGCCAAGATCCTGCCCTCTGGGACATCTTGTTGCCATAGGTGAGACCCTCCTCCATCCTTCCAGCCTTCCGGAAGGTCCTTAAGCCCATGTCACACGGCCCAACGGAGGCAAAAAGGACACAGTGGATGAGCAAAATGTTCCATCCGTTGTTATCCGCTCTCAAAAGGGGCAAAAATTTGCCACCGACAGAAATAACACCGGACCGCGGGGAGGACGCAGGGTGGATGCAAAGCGGATGCACGGAACGGAAGCCCAGCAATGGAGCGAAGTATGGAGCGGATGGCACGTCGCTAGGCTTCCGCGGGACCTCAGCAAAGCGGACGCGGAACAGATAATAGCGGATGCACACGGGAAGCCTAGCGGATGCACAGCAGAGCCTAGCGGATGCACAGCGGAAGCCGACACGGATGCCGAGCGTTAATATGCAAAATAGCGGGGGGATGTATTGCGTAAGCCACCGGATATAAAGGGAAGCAGCTCGCACGTAGCCAGCATTCGAGGAAAGACCTGCTGCTGGACACTTCGAGTTCCTTGCCTGCCCCTGCCTGCGCATGCCTGGCCTACCAGCCTTGCTGCCAGCCTGCCTTCCAGCCAGCCTTGGTGCCTGCCTGCCTGCCTGCCTTCCTGCCAGGCTTTCCTGCCAGCTTCCTGCCAGGCGTTAGCCAGCCTACCTGCCAGGCTTCCTGCCAGCCTACCTGCCAGGCTTCCTGCAGCTTGGTGCCTGCCAGCCTCCATGCCAGCCAGCAACCCGACAACATTGGAGGAAGCGAAAGCCTCAGCAACCCACCGCCATCCCTGAGCAAGAGGACAGGGCAACCTCCCGCCGCTGCCCCTGACTCTGCTTCTGCTGAAGCTGCTCCTGGCGGTGTGCTCGTCTGCTGGTGTGGGGCTTCTGCTGGTGCTTATTCTGTTTGAAGCTGCTCCTGGTCCTGCTGGTCCTGCTGGTCCTGCTCATGCTCTGTACTTGCTCGTCCTGCTCGTGCTTCCTGGTCTTGCTCGTCCTGATCATCCTGCTCATGCTCCCTGGACTTGCTGGCGCTGCTGTTGCTGATAATGATGATGATCCTGCTGCTGCTGATGATGATGCTGATTATGATCTGCTGGGTGAGGATGATGATGATGAAGATGATATGATGATGATGATGATGATGATGATGATGATCCTGCTGCTGTGCTGTTCTGCTGGTGGTGGTGTGGAGGAGCAGCCCCTTACCACCTGAGAGCCCCTCTGATGAGGGCCCATCTGGTTCTCCAAAGGAGGAAGAGGACGTATGCGGGACGGGAGAGGAGGCAATAACTACATTGAGGAGCGCGCCGCGGATGAGCGCTAGAGCTTGAGAGGAGAATAGGACTATCTGTGGCGGAAGGACACCGCTGTACAGGGACACCAAGCGGAAGCAGCTCTGCTGGAGAGACAGGGGCGAGAGATGGGTTACACTTCGGAGCGCTCCTCGGGGTGGTGAGCACATGCACACCTGGTACAGGAAGCTGCACCTCAAGAAATCTGGCCAGGACACAGTAAAGCTGACGGACAGAGAGACCCTACGTCATGGCCAAGGTGCAGCTTCCTGGAGGGTGAGATCCGAGCCACCGAGGAGCACCAGCAGCCCCTCTCACTACCTCTCTCTCCGGGCAGCCTGCTGAGGGCCTAGTCCTCCTCCGCGAGAGTCGTAGTCCCTTTTCCAGGCAGGTTTCTGTGGAGCGTGCCATGGCGGAGAAACCCCGAGGGACAGTGGTGTGTAACCGTGCTGGTGAGTGCGTGGAGCTCCCTGGTGCGGTGGAGGAAAGGAGACATCGAGTGCACCAACAGTCCTAGCGCATCCACCCCCTCCAGCTCTTGCCTCCACAGAAGCGCAGAGAGCCGGACTGCAGGAGGGGCAGAGCCACACTCGTTCCTGCTGGAGATCAAGCACACCATCCCCACCAGTGTAGATCTTCCTCTCTCAGCTGGTCCACACCGACTCTCATCCTCCAACCGCAAGCCCTTCCTCACCTATGTCAACTAGACCTCAAGGACATGGGCGGATTCCCAGTACCAGGTGTGAAGGACCGGATCACGGAGCTGCTCACAACCCTCTAGAGCCAGAGGAACCTGCTCCACCCAGTCAGTCTGCTCCTCCACCCCAGGTGATGTCCCTCCCGTTCCAAGGCATTCCCACAGGCCCTCACCTACCAGGGCTACGGCTACCAGGAGGTCCAGCAGCACAGGCAGCAGCCCTCCCAGTCCAGCACAAGTCATCGGGCGACACCATTGCCACCGGTTCCACTGATGCCACGATGCACCCATGCCAATGATGCCAACCGACAACAGCGATGCCACCCATGCCAATGATGCCACCTCACGCCCAATCCTCACCCAGCTGCAGAGCAGACAGCCCAATACACTGCTCCTTCCTCCACCCACAGCCAAGCCCGGCCTCAGTACATCTGTCATCAGTACTGGGCTGACACCCCATGGCATGGAGGAAGGACCTCTCAGCATCACGGGGCTGAGCCAGCTGTCCGACACACTTCCTAAACACACGTCCCCTGTTGTCCTCTCGGATCAGGCACTCCAGCACCACCACCACCACAGCAATGGACCCTTCACCCTGAGACTGGGCACACCTCCGAGTGACACATAAGAGTGCCAGAGACCAGGTAGCTGGCTACCTGTGGACTTTATTTGGACACTTGACTTGGGTCATTTTTGTTTAGACAGCTTGTTGTTCAATAAAGTTTATCTTTGATTCACACACTTGCTTCAGTTTTTTTTTTCAATAAAGTCTCGGGTTAACTTTTAGAAAAGGTTTAAGCCTTAAAATGCTTGGGATGGGTAAGGGACTAGTGGGATGGGTTAAGATAGCTTGGAATGGGTTAGATAGCTGTGGGGATGGGTTAAATAGCTGTGGGATAGATAAGCCTCCAATGCAAGCATAGTGGGATTGTATGGTCCACCCTCCAGGTGCCACACCTCATATGCCCTTTATTATCAATAATAATGTAATCAATCATCACACATGTGAACACAAACATAACTCTTTATAAATGCCCTGTTCATTGTAGGCCCACCCAACATACATGGCCCAATCTCATCCGTGTGATGAGACAGGCTGAAGGAAGCATCTCATTAAGCATCTACCATCCTGTCTTGCCACTCCACCGCTCCAGCTGGGGAGTTGCACCAGTGTTTCAGGAGTTGCACTGCTTCTTTTCCGCTCATGTGAGGCTCTGTTGGGGCCTTGCACATCCTGAGTGCCTATCAGGTTTCGCCCTTGCCTCCATTCCCCAGGCTCCATGTCCCCATTGCCTTGTTGACGGTCCACAAGCCTGTTCTGCAGACTGGGTAGCGGGTGTGCATGAGATTGTGCAGGATGCAGCAAGCTTCCACGATCCTCCTCACGGTCTTCTGGGTGATGCTGCATGGTGAGAAGTACCTGGAACCTGTTGGCCAGGATGCCAAAGGCGTTCTCCACACCCGCCTTGCCTGGACAGCCTGTAGTTGAAGATCCTTTCTTCACGGTGAGGAGTCTGGAGGTGTAGGGCTTCATGAGGTAGGATTGAGGAGAAGCGTCAATCCCCACGATGAAGTAGGGCACATCTTGCGTGTCGTTGGGGCAGGGGGTCTGGATCTGGAAGCCCACATGAGGTTCCCTTCCAGCCTCTCCTTGAGGTGACTGGCGTTGTATACCTGGGCATCTGAAGATGACCCGTAGCCTGAAGCATCGATGTACATGAACTTGTAGTCAGCATCGACCAATGGCGAAGAGGGACGATGCTGAAGAGAACCCTTGTAGTTCAAATAAGTGGACCTGATTGGCTGGAGCTTTGCAGGCCACGTGTTTGCCATCTATGGCTCCAACGGTGTGGGGGAAGTTCTACCTCTGATACCACTGCTCTGCAACTTTCTTCCATCCTTCTTCAGTGGAGCGGCACTGGAGGAGCTCCTCCTTGTATTCTTCGATGATGGCCTGCACCACTTCTCTGACCACAATGCTAATGGTGTTGTGTGGCACCCTCCAGCCGTACTGCATGCTTTTGTAGGTGGTCCCGGAGGCCAGGTGGCCCAGTAGAGTGCCACCTTGAGCCCAGGTTTCAGGCTGGGCCGGAAGTTGGTGTTCTGCTTGGTCAACCTGGGTGTCAGCGCTGCACAAACTTCGTCAAACATGGCTGGAGGCATCCTCATGAAGTCTGGAATGCCCAAGTGTCTTCGTTCCTGAGCTCCACCATCAGCTTGTTGTACAGTCCATACTCTGCTCTTCTGGCGATCCATCTTGGACCCAGACGCTTCTTGGCCGCCTCCTTCTTCCCGTGATAGAGTTCACAGAGCCTGTAGATGGCTTCGTCTGTTGCAGAAGGATGGGCTGCCAAAAGGACTGTGTTACGATCCACAGTGGACATGACTGGATGCTGTGGAAGAGCAAGGAGTCAGATGAAGGCTGCAGAAGTCTGCACAGCCTGGCTGCTGTCTGAAAGGTGAGATGCAGGCGAGTTGCTCCCCCTTTTTATAAGCAGTATAGTGTCCCTTTTGCATCCTCTAGGCATCCTGTAAGACACCTTAATATCCGAGATAGGTCCCTCTGCAAACGTTTTTTTCCGTTTTAAATGCTTGTGTTCCGTTGCTGCATCCTCTAGGCATCCGTATTCACTGTTCCGCGTCCGTTCCGCTTCTTTGCGATCCGACGGAGTGAGTTGCCGGATGCGTAGCGATGCCTAGCGGATATAGCGATGCGTAACGGATGCGTAACGAATGCGGAACGGATGCCTAGCGGATGCGTAGCGGCATGCAGAACGAACTGGATACATTTTCCACGCAAAAGTTTTGGGCAGCCAAAACTTTTGAGCGGATGAAACGTCAATAAACGGATGCTGGACGGATAGAGAGGAAGCAAAACGGAGGCAGTGAGTACATAGCATTTTCCAACGGATGGGCAAGTTTTTTTTGTCCGTTCTACATTCTCTTTGCATCCGTGGTTCAGTGTGACATGGGCTTTAAAAACTGTTAGTAGCTTTTTATTTTATGCTTTTATGCAGTGGTGGGATTCAAATTTTTTTACTACCAGTTCTGTGGGCATAGCTTGGTGGGAGTGGCAGGGGAAGGATACTGTAAAATCTCCAGTCAGAGGTGGTATTTGTCAGTTCTCAGAACTACTCAAAATTTCCGCTACCGGTTCTCCAAAACTGGTCAGTACCTGCTGAACACCACCTCTGCTTTTATGGCATTATAAGACCTTCCAAAATCACTTCGAAAAGTGAGATGAGAAGCATATAAATTTAATAAATGATAGCATGCACCAGCTTTTAAATTTCTGCAGCACACTTTCTGCAGATGGGTTCAAGAGAGTTTTGCAGGTGTCAATGAATGGAGATTCAGCAAAGTGATCAATTCTTTTATCATAAGCAAACAAGTAGAGAAAGTCAGTTGTAATTAACAATGAAAATGTTAAACTCTAGTAATACAAAGTGTAGATTGCATAAGAAAGATCACTGGTTTTAATGCAGATGGAACTTTATTGCAATAACACATTTGTAGGAACCTACAAAGACTCAATATTTCTAAAAGAGTGAAATAAAACAAAATACAGGGATGCACTGCCTAGAATACAGGGATACATACTGGTCATTTTAAATCAAGCAGTTCTGATGGAACGAAAATAACAATTGTTTTCAGCAACTACAAAAATACAGCATTTTAGATTTTAAATTACATTTTGAACAAGTGTTGTATAAAATCTTGTCTACTGTTTACATGCTCCAACAATTCTAATCAGGATGCAGTGACTTCGTATTTCATAATGCTATGAAATTCTCCTCCATGCTTAAAAGAAAGTACTCTATTATACAAAAAAAAGCACAATTTTCTTGGCAAAAAATGATTTTCAGGCTATAGTGTTCTCTGTTAAAATAAGCCAAAACAGGATGTGATAAACCTTAAAAGTTGCTAAAGGTACAGTGAAAAGGTCAATCCTGAAAGCATCACTCAGCACAGTGGGCTTCACAGAAGACCATAGTTACATGGAAAGATTATATTTACACTGCCTGCAGTCAAATCTACTAGTGTGAGTTAAGAAGGGCGGTTCAGAATTTCTTTGCTTTTCTTGGCTCAAACCAGCTCTTTGAAATGGCTGTAGCTACATTACTTGTGTGTGACTGCACACACATTTCTGCAAGCTTCAACACTGTCTCTCATGTTAAACAACTCACAAATATTTCCTAATAATAAAAGACAAGGAATATTTCAGGGGCATATACGAGTCCCAGAATGATATATCACAGTTACAACTCATTGCTTTCTTTGGCTCAGATTCAGTTGTTTGAAACCGAGGCATCTCAGCTAGTTCACTGACAAGTGCAAGGAAAAGGGTGTGATCTTGGCCAAAGAAAAGGATTAATAATATTTTTACATCATATATTTATCTTAACCCAACTCATTTATCAGGCATGATTAAAGCTGCTCTCTGCACTTGCAAATAATTAAAGACTTTCTTTTAACAGCCAGAATTATTACTACGGAAAGTGATCCCTGTAAAAGAGAATGATAGTGACCAAACGTTATCCAACTGTGAGGGCACACACTTTGCAAACCCGACAGGCTGCCAGAAGTAGAACATACTGTAGACAAGGTCAGACTTAATGTAGAAGCTAGCCGCCCAGAGACTAAAAGTCCCTATAGGCAAATTCACACTGTTACATGAAGAAAACAACAGTTTCTGATTGCTGATAGCAAATCCTACATATCCACTGGAACATTTGTTTGGACTTACTGAGCTTTTTCATACATTTTCCATTTTATCATTTTTACATCTACAATATGCTAAATATAAATACAATATGCTAAAAATAGCATACAAATAACTA
The DNA here is from genome assembly GCA_004320025.1 of Laticauda laticaudata. Lineage (NCBI taxonomy): Eukaryota > Metazoa > Chordata > Lepidosauria > Squamata > Elapidae > Laticauda > Laticauda laticaudata. Next base: position 51,649 of record BHFT01004990.1, read on the forward strand.
ACTTTTTACAGACAAGGTGTGCTCAAACGCAAATGGAAACAGAAGTGCCATAATAAGACAATTTCTCCCTTTCCCATAAATATAAGTCACATTTCAAACCGTGAAATCTAACATATGAAAACTGTGCCAAAATACGGGAGAAGTGGTCTTCACTCCATAAAACATTTTTTTCCTCCCCTTTCCCCTTTAAACATTTCAGCTTCCCCTCCCTTCAAATGTTCTCCAGAGAATCCCTAGTTTTATCTGGTGGGTGAATACAAGAGGATTTAACACTATTTAAAAGCTAGTATGAAGGATAATGGAAATGAGAATTTTGTATTTTTGATTTTAAAGAATAAAAATTAAATAAAATAAAATAAAACCAGGTATGAAGGAAATCAGGCTACAAGCCACATATTTGCAGATACTTATTCTAAGCAAAATATTTGCAAACTTTAACATGGATATTGGTTTATTTCATGGGATAATTAGCATTCCTGGAGATGTTTTCGAATGTGATGGTAGTGAAAGGATCATTATTTCAGTTCAAAATAAAAAGCACAAGCAATTACAAACATTCAAGTGTAATAGAAACATTAATTTCTTCTTACTTTGTATTCTGGAATTCACAAAAGGAGGAGATAGATTGTCATGTGATCCAAGGTCCCTGTTTGTCATATGTTCATAAGAAGGTCCATCTCCATAGTTCTGCAAATAAATTGGTAGCAGGTTAAATGGAATATACACATGCAAACGTCTTAGATATTTCTCAGTTATTATAGCAAGAAAGGCACTTTTTCAATGGACTGATGAAATTTGAAGATAATTATTCTAATATATTAAAATATGTGCTCATATTGATGTTAATAACTCAGATATTAGCAAGCAAAAATGACATTTTCTATCCTGTCCAAAATGAAAATGTATGTTTTTGCAGTTATGGTCTCAAATAATGAGAAACATGGGAAATTAAAATTAAATATTTTATTTAAGGAATCATTTTTATTTCCAACACAGGATGCGAAGATACTCTGGAATGAAATTGTTTTTTTTTTGTGCTGAGTCTTTCACTGTTTTTTTTTCATTGTTCTGATGTACTAATTTGCCCATGCAATCTGATTTGTTTTAAACTCATTCTATTTTCATTCAGATCAATTTCACTTAAAAATTTATGTACTGCAGTTTATACAGTACCACAATAAGAAGCAATGAATTTATGAACTCTTTACTGAAAACAAATCAATATTGCATTTCCTATTTTACTCTAAACTGGCTCAGCATTTTTTCCTTAATGGAATTTGCTGGTGTTCTTCAGAACCTTATAATCCACAGGTAGCTCTCCATACCTGTTTTACCACAATTCCAAAAATTTAACAATATTTCAGAAATAGGCAAAGGTGCTCCATAGGTAATGGTGCTCCATAAAACACTATTTTCCTTTTGACTTGAAAACATTGCATAGTTTAACTGTATGGCTGTTGGGTGTCTTGAATCTCATGAAGACAAGAAACTTGAAGTCAAATAAAGGGAACGATTCAAATACTTCTACTCATCAGCCGAAACAAGTTTTATTTTAATTTTAGTGCCTTGTGTAATAGTAATGGGATTAATCGTAAAAATATACCTGCTCAAAAATTGGCCATGTTTTCTTTTTTCTTTTTCCATTTTTTTAAATTTTTAATACAATAATTCTATATTCAGTTGAACAGTGTGTTTTCTGGGTACAAGTATCTTTGTTGAATAGTCATCAAAATTTACATTACATTGATATTAATTCTACAATACTGAAATAGTAATATTCCACATTTTCTTCCACAATATTAAAATAATAATATTCAACATTGTAATCCTAATATTTGTGTATCTTTTCAACATATTTTCTTTATTTTGTTTCCCTGTTTCTAAGTTCCATTTTTGTTGTTTAACCATTGCTTAAATAAATGTCATATAATATTCAGTTTGCTCTTTCTCCTTAATTGCAAGCATTAATCTGTTCATTTCTGCACATTCTAATATTTTCCTAATCACATTCTCATCTGTAGGTATCTTTTCACTCTTCCAGCTTTGTGCAAATACAATTCTAGCAGCAGTTAATGTATGGATAACTAAATATACATTTTCCTTAATATTTTGGGGGGTAGAATCCCCAACAGAAATATTTCTGGCTTTAAATCAATATGCTGTTTTATCATTTTTTTCAACCACGTATGTATTTTGTCCAGTATTTTTTTGCTTTTGGGCAAGTCCACCACATGTGATAATATGACCCAGGTATCTGGTGGCACTTCCAACATTTAGCTGACTTATCTTTAAACATATTTGCCAACCACACTGGTGCAAAATGCCATCTATAAATTGGCCATGTTTTCTATATCAGTTTGTGGTTGTCTAATAGTCATTTGGATTTTCCAGCCTAGAACTGGTAGGTCTATATAAACAGACAAATGAAGATGGTAGTACTTTAGGTTACAGCTGCAGTTCTAATTTCTGCCAACTGTCAAAAGAACTTTGATATTAATATGTTCCACTTCCTGAGTCTATTGAATATTCTGAGTGGGAATGAACATGTGATCTCTGTAACATGAGAAGAGATAAGTTTCAGTTCATTGGCATATAATGCATTTGAATGTCAAACTGTTGAAGGCCTGGCTTGCTGTTGGTAAACTAGAAGGTATCCTTATGTATATTTACACATCATTGTTGGAAGAAAACTGTCAAAGGGCATTCCAGCCCTTTAAATGTGGTCAATTTTCAAGATTCAGAGATCATTTCTTGGCAAAACATAACCTTTTGTGATCCACAAAATATAGAAGAAGTCTTTCTGTGAAAGAAAATGCAACACCTTACATTAAAGTTTGGGCAGTGCAATCAGTTATCTACAGTTAAGAGCTAAATTAAGACAGAGTGAGGAAGTTGAGAATATCCTTGAAAGAACAGCAAAAATTCAGGTGTTTTAGTTAGTAATCTGCATACATGTGCCAAAATGTAACACTATTGCCTCCATGAAAAAGTCTATTTCCATAACAATAGTAGTTATTCAGGATAGCCTAAATCAGGGGTCCCCAACCACTGGGCCCCGGACCAATACCGGTCCGTGGATCATTTTGTACCAGGCCTCAAAGAATGAATAATCATGATTAAATATATATATAAAAATATGTTTTTGCTTCCGGGTGTCTTGTTTTGAAAGACAACCACTTCCGCCCTCACCTAACTTCCGCACTAACTTCCACGCCTAACTTCGAGGACCGCATTGCTAAAGCTAAGAAGCTCTTTACTATTGGGGAAGAATTGATTTTGCCGGTCCGCGAAAAAGTGTTTCTGCGTGAGACTGGTCCCTGGTACAAAAAAGGTTGGGGACCTAACTACTGGAGGTTTCCTGCAAAGGTTTGTCCTTAAATGAATGGCACATCTATTTGCCCTTACCTTTACAAACAGGTAAGTGCATATACATATGTTAAGTTTGCTTATAGCACAGTTGGGCAAATATGGACCCTTTACGAGCTGTAGACTTCAACTCCCAGAATTCCTGAGCTATGAATTCTGAGAATTGAAATCCACAGGTCATAAAGAGGCCATAGTTGCCCGCTGTGGTTTATAAACAACAAAGTTTAGTCAAGTAAACTTTTATCCATAGAGACATACCTAACTAAATAATTGTTAACTAAATTTAATGACAGATTTTAATTATGCATTGAACTTATTGCTGTGTTTTCTATTTTACTTTCTATCTTTGGGTACTTTACATAGCAGAAAGGTAAAAGTTTAAATTTAATAAATAAACACAGAAATGCCCTGTGCGTTTGGTGCTATGCACAAGGAAATACAAATAGTCAAGTTGGGTCACATCAACCATAAAACTTGGCGTAAACTTGTGATTAAAATTATTCCAAAAGATAAAGAATTTGCAAATTTGTGCAATACATATATAACTTACTATCTTATAACTTTAATGTTGTCAGAAGCCCAGAATCATCTGTGACAAGACGAGGGCAAATAAAATGAATAATGATACTTTACTAACAACTTTTAGTAAAGCCTTTCAGATGCTTAGTTACATTGGAATAAACTTTAAAAATGGAATGAATAGTTAGTATTCATACTAGATGTTCTGAACTTTGGACCTATAATAATACTTAGACTTACATACTGCTTCACAGTGCTTTTCAGCCTTCTCTAACTGGTTTGCAGAGTCAGCCTATTGCCCCCAACAATCTGGATCCTCATTTTACCCACCTCGGAAGGCAGGAAGGCTGAGTCAACCTCGAGTCTGGTGAGATTCGAACTGCCAAATTGCAGGCAGCCAGCAGTCAGCAGAAGTAGCCTGCAGTACTGCATTCAAACCACTGCACCACCTCAGCTTTTATAAGAACTAATGTGCACACATTAGATAAAATAATTCATACTGTATATACCTCTGAAGTACTGATTTCTTGTTATTATATGTTATACTTTTATTTTTCTGTTTAATAACTAATTTGAATAACACACACACACACACACACACACACATTTTTCTAAAAAGTTAAATTAGAGAGTTAAAACTCCTAGCATCCAAAAAGTTCCACCTTCATATTTAATATTTTGTCCTGGAATTAAATATCTGGGAAGACCCCTACAACAAATGAGAAATCAACAGCCAAATAAAAGGGGAGGGGAGGAATCCAGGCAGCTTACAAAGAGAGATAAGCGACACATAAGACAAAGCATTTAATGAGGCTTCTTACTACTTCCAATCAGAAACACAGCAAATGTCAAATTCAACTTTGAGATCAATTTTTTTTTTTAAATGCAATCCTGGGAAGAGATTGCTCTACAGCCAAACTTGCAAGTACATTTTCCGATGCAATCAGGTGCACAATTCCCATTTAGATTTTAAATTTGCATACAGAGGAAGGCTAGTGAGGAATAAAAAAAGATTAGATGTACTTACCCTGGATGGGCTAGGATGTCCTCCATTCCCCCAGGACCCTGAGCTAGTTCTGTCTTCTACATCTAGGGACAAAAAAGTTCTTTAGGCTTTATTGCAATAATTCTTTCCTTTTGTATAGGCACTTTTAAATTAATGTTTCAAATTAATCTCCTGTTGCCTTTAATTAAGAATCAGGCACAGGGCTACTACAATGATAGTGGCTTCTGACCCAACCACTTAAAATTAACTCATTTAAATTCACAGCAGAAATGAACTGGACCCTCAGGAACCCAAGGTTTGCACATAAAAATTATTCCAGTCTTTCAGAAGTGATTGGAAGTCACTGACTCAACTTGAATTGAAACCTAGCACAGAAATGCATAGCCTCAACAATAACACCAGTAATACTGCAAAACAAATAAAGAGGCAAAGTGTTTTTAGATAAACATTTTGCTTCCCACTTTTCTCCAGAACATTCCTTCTTAAAAGCAGATTTCAGAGACTGGTTTGGGAAGCACCTCTTTTGTATTTTGAATCTGTAATGGATTTAAACCTGCTATTTAAAAGGGAACTTTGTTTCTCTTCAAATGGAAGACAATCAATTATTCAATATGGCCTCATTCTAATTTGCAATAAAGATGCTTATTTAGCTATGCCATGCTGTACGTCAGGAAAAGAAAGTTCTGAGTTAAAGACCATAAGCCAAGATGTGCCAAGCCACAGGATGGAGATCTCAACTGAGTTTTGCTCTGAAGGTCTGAGGAAAACTTGTCATGAGCTGTTGGAGAGAAGGTGGGATATAAATCGAACAGATAAATAAGCCTAAGAGATAAAGGAGATGAAATAAAAGCAAGAGAGAAAAGCCCAGCACCGAATCCCCATCCCGCAATGGGGTGTAGGAAATGTGGCATACAGAAGACCCACTCCCTGGCAAGCACTCTGGCAGGGGGCCCAAATCCTTCTGATTGAGGCACAACCTGTGGATGGTGTGAGGCCGGTGGGGGCCCCCGGCACGCCAGGACTGGGTCTTCTCAGAGTTGGGTTAGCATATGTCTTAATATGATTATCACTTGAATCAAGCCTTATACAGATAGTCCTCAACTTACAATCACAATTGAGCCCAAAATTGATGTTGTTAAGTGAGATATTTGTCAAATGAGTTTTGCCCCATTTTACAACTTTCCTTGTCACATTTGTTAAGTGACTCCTTACAGTTGTTAAATTAGTAACATGGTTGTTGAGTGAATCTGGTTTCACCATTGACTTTGCTTGCCAGATGCTTGCAAAAGGTGATCACATGACCCCCACAGAACACTGCAACCATTAAAATTTGAATCAATTGTCAAGCATCTGAATGTAGATCAATACTGCAACATTCATATGTATGAAAAATGGTCATAAATCACTTTTTTCAATGCAACTTTGAATGGTCACCAAATGAACTGTTGTAAGTCGAGGACTACCTGTAGTTTATTTTTCCTACAAATAATTGTGTTCTTATATTCATATGCCATCTTTCCTTTGAGTGCTCAGAGCAAGGTCCTGAAAATTAAGTTAGCCTGAGAGGCAAGGACTAGTCCAAACTCAGCTAATGAATTTTCATGGCGACCTCACTTTGGTCTTTTAAATCCACTAAATTATTTTATGTAGACAAAGCAAAGGTTTCACTAACTTCTCTCCAAACTTAAATAATAGGCATTATGCTGGCCAATGGGCTTCAGTGTAAAGAAACATAAAATAATGCATACTGGAAACAATTCTGCATGGAGTCTTGATGGGATTAGAGTCAATGGGACTGAACAAGGAAAGGGTCATAGAGTGTTCAGAAAATGAGAAGAAAAAGAATTTAAGGTTTAAGGATCATTATGTGAAAAAAGTGCTAATATATTTAAATTTATTTATTAATAAAGGTAGAAGTAAAGGTTTCCCTGTCCAGTTGTGTCCAACTCTAGAGGGCTCTGCTCATTTCCATTTCTTAGCCGAGGGAGCCAACATTGTCCAAAGACATTTCTTTGGTCATGTGACCAGCATATGACTAAATACTGAGGCAAATTGACTGTTGTTATCCTCCCACCAAGAGAGGTACCGATTTATCTACTCACATTTGTATGCTTTCAAACTGCTAGGTGGGCAGGAGCTGGGGCAAGTAATGAAAGCTACCCATCATGTGGGGTTGGAACCCGGCCTGCCTATTTTCCAGCTGACAAGTTCAGAGTCTTTAACCAATGAGCCCACATGACCCCATTATTTAATTATGTTGCAGCCCTGTCTTTGTTATAAATGACTCAAAGTGGCAAGCATACCTAACATTCCTCCCTCCCTCTTCCTATTTTCCCCACCACAACAATCCTGTGATATGAATTGGGTTGAGAGTGTGTAACTGGCCAAGATCACTCAGCTGGTTTTCAGGCCTGAGGTAGGCCAGAATTCACAATCTCCCAGTTTCTAACCTGGTGCCTTAACCACTAGACCAAACTGGCCCTTACATATAGATATAGACACAAACAACTTTAAATAACATATTAAATTTTATATAGCATACTATATTAAAGCAGCTATATATGGTATATTGCCATATCTCTAAGGTAATAATCTTAGTGATGTGGTAATAGATAAAGATGCAGAAAAATGCAACCAAAATAATGAATTAACAACCAATATATTAATTAGCTTTGAATTTCAGTCAGCATAGCCCTAATATACCTGAAAGGAAACATCTTTCAAAAAAAAAAGATTGCTGAAACTGGTGAATATTAAAAAAAACATCTTAGAGCTTTTGGGAAATTATAGTTGAAAACTCTGAAAATTCAATAATAACAGTAACAATAATTAATATTCAGTACCTATGGATACTGCTGACATGTATGAAATAAAATGTACCTTGTGGGGTTTCTATTCATCTCTTTCCTGACCCAGGATATTAATCCTGTTAGTTCTGCAGATACTGGATTTATTACTTCCTATAGAGAAGTGTTTGTGTCCAGAATTTTGGAGAATCATGAACTAAGCCCATAAAAATCCTACATTTGTACTTTTCTTTGTTCCACATTTTCAAATAATTTGCAGAAATCTGGTATAGTTCTTTATGAATCTTCATTTAATCAACTCTTTTCAGAACAGAAAAATGAAGAGGGGGAAGAAATACTTTCACGTGAGAAACTTTAAAAAGGGCAGATTGTGTTATTTTCTAGTCTTATTGAGATAGGCTTAAGAAGAAAAGAAGAGTAGTTGCTTTAAATGCAACTTAAGATCGTTCATAAGCAGTTAGGCAGTGCCTTGTGTTCATGGGGATACACAATGGCAGTTGCATAAAGGCTCAAAGGAGAAAACAAAAGTCCCTCAGCTCTAATGTCTAAGGTAGCATTCAATATATATTTGTAGCATATTAAACACTACAGAAATAGCTTGCCTGACTACTCATTAAAATATAAATTTAAATTCTCCAATGATTGACCAGTTAAGAAGCAATCTAGCAAAGCAAGAATAACTTTAAAGCTAACAAGTCCTAGTGAATTTTCCCCCACTGTATTAAGTTTGGAAGAATACAAAGAACTTCATATACTTTGTTCTGAAATGCTCTTGTTCCTAAAGGCCCTGTCACACTGCCCAATGGATGCAAAACGTTAGTAAAAAGGACACAACGGACGAGCAAAATGTTCCATCCGTTGTTATCCGCTCTCAAAAGGGCAAAAATTTGCATAACCGGAGACGGATAAATGGAAAGGAACAGTATGCGGCGGAGGACGCGGGCGGATGGAAAGCGGATGCGGAAAGGAAGCCTAGCGGATGGACGCGGATGGCACATCCGCAGGGCTTCCGGGGGGCCTCAGCAAAGCAGACGCGAACGGAATGAAGCGGAATGCAGAGTGGATGCAGAGCGGATGAAGCGGACTGCACAGCGGACCAAACGGATGACCGAGGCGTTAATTGCGCATGCGGCGGAGGGGATGCATTGCGGAACCACGCGGATATAAAGGGAAGCAGCTCGCACGTGGCAAGCATTCGGAGGAAAGACCTGCTGCCGATACATCGAGTCCCGTTGCCTGCCCTGCCTGATTGCCTGCTGCCAAGCCTTGCTGCCAGCCTTGCTCTTGCCTGCCTGCCATGCTTGCTGCAGCCTGCCTTCCAGCTCCCTGACACCAGTCTGCCTGCAGCCTTGGTGCTGCCAGCCTCCCTGCCAGCAGTCCTTCCTGCAAGGCCTTGGTGCTGCGTTCCTGCGCTTTCTGCCAGCCTTTGCGTGCCTGCCAGCTGCCCTGCCAGCCAGCAAACGCCCAACAACCATGGGGAAGAAGCAACAGCTCACAACACTGCGCCATCCCTGGCAAGAGGGACAGGGCACACCCTCCACCCCTGTCCCTAATCTGCTCTGCTGGCTTCTGCTGTCGGGCTCGCTTTCTGGGGTCTGGAGGCTTCTGCTGAAGCTCTGTCCTGGCGGTGGTGCTTCTGCGTGCTGCTTAACTCCTGTAGAAGCTGCCTGCTGTCCTGCTCGCCTTGCTCAGCTCCTGGGACTGCTTCGTCCTGCTCGTGCTCCTGGTCTTGCTCGGTGCCTGCTGCGTGGCTCCTGGTTCGCTGCTGTGCTTGCTGCTGTTGCTCGTGCTCAGCTGTGTCTTTCTGGGGCTGCTGGTGCTCAATCTCGTGCTGATGATCCTGGTCCTGCTCGGTGCTGGTGCTGTGCGGTTGCTGATGATCCTGCTGCTGCTGTTGATTGATGATATCCTCTGCTGCTGCCTGCCTGCTGCTGCTGCTGATGATGATGATTATGATCCTGCTGGTGATGATGATGATGATCGATGATGATGATCCTTGTGCTGTGCTGGTGGTGGTGTGGAGGAGCAGCCCCTACCACTGGAGCCCTCTGATGAGGGCCCATTCTGGTCGCCAACAGGAGGAAGAGGCGTTATGTGGACAACGGAGAGGAGGCAGTACTTATGTGAGGAGGAACATAAGGATGAGGTGCCTGGAGTGGCTGAGATGAGAATGATCTATCTGTGCGGAAGGGACACCGGCTGGTCTAGGGACACAAAGGAAGCAGGCTGCTTGGAGAGAGAAGGCGGAGGTCTGGGGCTACACTTGGATGTGCCTCCTCGGCTGGTGGAAGCACTCACACCTCGGTTACAGGAAGCTGCACCTCAAGAAATCTGGCCAGGCCACGGGTTTAAGCTGACGGACAAGAGAGACACGTCGATGGGCAGGTGCAGCTTCGCTGGAGGGGTGAGATCTCTGCACCGAGGAGCATCCAGGAGCCCCCTCTGGTCTATAGCTGTGGGATAGATAAACCTCCAGTGAAAGCATAGTCGGACTGTATGGTTCCACCTCCATGGTGCCACACCTATGGCCGCTTTTATTATCAATAACAATGTAATAATCATCCACACATGTCAAACAAACCAACTTTTATTAAATGCCCTGATCATTGTAGGCCCACCCAACATACATGGCAATCTCATCAGTGTGATGAGACAGGCTGAAGGAAGCATCCATTAATCATCTATCATCCTGTCTCTGCACTCCACGCTCAGCTGGGGAGTTGCACCAGTGTTTCAGGAGGTTGCGCTGCTTCTTCCCTTCACATGAGGTTCTGTTGGGGCTTGCACATCCTCAGTGTCTATCAGGTTTTGCCCTTGCCTCCATTCCCAGGCTCCATATCCCCATTTCTTTATTGGAGGTCCACGGGCCTGTTCTGCAAGACTGGTAGTGGGTGCGCATGAGATTGTGCAGGATGCATCAAGCTTCCACGATCCTCCTCACGGTCTCTGGGCGATGCAGCATGGTGGTGAGAAGTACCTGGAACCTGTTGCCAGGATGCCAAAGGCGTTCTCCACCAGCGCCTTGCCCTGGACAGCCTGTAGTTGAAGATCCTCTCTTCCGGTGAGGAGTCTGGAACTGTAGGGCTTCATGAGGTAGGTTCTGAGGGAGAAGGCATCATCCCCACGATGAAGTAGGCACATCCTGTGTGTCGTTGGGCAGGGGGTCTGATTGGAAGCCCACAATGAGGTTCGTTCAAACCCCTCCTTGAAGTCACTGGCGTTGTTATACCTGGCATTGAAGATGACCCGTAGCCTGAAGCATCGATGTACATGAACTTGTAGTCAGCATCGACCATGGCGAAGAGGACGATGCTGAAGAAGCCCTTTGTAGTTGAAATAAGTGGACCCCGACTTGGCTGGAGCTTTGCAGGCACGTGGCTTGCCATCTATGGCTCAATGGTGTGGGGAAGTTCTACCTCTGATACCACTGCTCTGCAACTTTCTTCCATCCTTCTTCAGTGGAGGGGCACTGGAGGAGCTCCTCCATGTATTCTTCGATGATGGCCCGCACCACTTCTCTGACCACAATGCTGATGGTGTTATGTGGCACCCTCCAGCCGTACTGCATACTCCTGTAGGTGGTCCCTGAGGCAGGTGGCGCGGAGTGGTGCCACCTTCAGCCCAGGTTCCAGGCTGGGCCGGAAGTTGGTGTTCTGTTGGTCAACCTGGGTGTCAGCCGCTGCACAACTTCGTCAAACATGGCTGGAGGCATCCTCATGAAGTTCTGGAATGCCCAAGTGTCTTCTTGTTCCTGAGCTCCACCATCAGCTTGTTGTACAGTCCGTACTCTGCTCTTCTGGCGATCCATCTTCGTACCCAAGAGGCTTCTTGGCCGCCTCTTTTTTCTTCCGTAGTAGAGTTCACAGAGGCTGTAGATGGCTTCACACTGGTTGCAGAAGGATGGTGGCTGCCAAAAGGACTGTGTACGATCCCGGTGGACATGACTGGATGCTGTGGAAGAGGAAGAGCAGATGAAGGCTGCAGAGGTCTGTACAGCTGGGCTGCTGGGCTGAAATGAGATGCAGACGAGTTGCTCCCCCTTTTTATAGCAGTATAGGTGTCCCTTTGCATCCTCTAGGCATCCCTCTAGGCATCTCTAGACATCCTTAATATCCGGAATAGTCCCTCTGCGAAACATTTTTCCGTTTTAAACGCTTTGTTTCCACTAGGCATCCGTTTTGCATCCGTTCTGTGTCCGTTCCGCTTCCTCCCTGCGTCTGAGAAATGCGAGTTGCGCGGAATGCGCAGCAGATGCTAGCGGATATAGCAGATGCGTAGCGATGCAGAACGGACGAATTGGATACATTTTCCGTGCAAAAGTTTGAGCAGCTCAAAACTTCTCTGGAGCGGATGAAATGTCAATAGACGGATGCTGGACGGATAGAGAGGAAGCAAAAATGGAGGCAGTGAGTACAGAACGGATACATCACGTTAACCAACGGATGCAAAGCTGTTTTGTCCGTTTTACATCCTCTTTGCATCCGTTGGTGCAGTGTGACAGGGGCTTAAGATTCATAAATGTGTTTATGATATACTTTTTAGAAACCTATTCAAAATCTCTCTCTTCAACTAGTTGTTCTCTGCATAAATGTTATAGATGTGATTTTGGTTTATTTCTTCTTTCACTTTTTAAAGTGAATGGGTCACTACAGGTGGTCCTCATTTAAATAACTACTCATTCAATGACCTTTCAAACTAATAATAATGCTGAACATTATGTGTATGAATGTTACTGTGTTCCTGTGGTCATGTGACCACAATTTACAACCTTCCCTTCCCACCTGCAAAGTCAATGGGGAAGCCTTCAGGAAGCTGCAGTTGAATGATGACCTCTCTGATTTGAATTTAACATTGGCTACTGGGACTGCCACAGTGGCTGTTGCTAAATGGTATGACTTATGACTGTGTTGCTTAGCAAAGGCATTTCCAGTCCCAATTGGCATTATTATATGAGGACTACCTGTATTTTATGCCATGGTAGCGCAGTAATTAGAATACAGTATTGCAGGATGACTCTGCCCAACACCAGGATTGCAATACTCTTTATTAAAGAGTAGATTAGCTGCCATGACCAAGAGAAAAATTGAACAAATCTAACTGATCACAGAATAGAGAGACTTTTGTCTGTTTGTTAGATGTGTGATGATGTACAAAGATAACCACAGGAGCTTGGCAAAGGAAATATAATTTGGGGAGACAGTTTTTAAATCACTTTAAGACTAGTAAATAGTTACAGTCTCTCACCCTTTGCAAAATACTGAGAATTGTGAGCATCGTGGTGTAATAGTTAGAATGCAGTACTGCCTGTTGCCAGTAGTTCGATCCTGACAGCTTCAAAGTTGACTCAGCCTTCCATCTTTCTGAGGTCGGTAAAATGAGGACCCAGATTGTTGGGGGCAATAGGCTGACTTTGTAAACTGCTTAGGGAGTGCTGTAAAGCAGCATCTTAGTCTAAGTGCCATTGGTTGAATCTATTGTTTTTATCCGTCAACTCTTCAGACTGACTAATAGTACAAACTGATATTCATTCAGTGAATAGAGTGAAGAACTCTGATGGATTATAGCACATAACCAGTAAACTATATTACACAGCTAAGGTCAAAAATATGGTCTAAATTGAGAAAATGCCAGAAATCTCTGGTTTATACATTGTCTTTAAATTAAATTTACAATTCTGTATTCATTTATGCTGTCATTTTTTAATGGGACTTGCAACTCAGCTTTTAAAGTGGTCGTTAGCTGAAACCCTGATCTTATTGTAGCTTTCTGATCTTATTGTAGCTTTCTTTTGCTTTATAGACCTGGAAGGCTTTACAGTTACTTTTTTTTAATCACTCTTGTATCTGTGAATGGCCACTGAAATAAGACTGTCGTTAAGTGAAAGGACTTGAAATGGGTTATGAGAAAAGGAAAGATCAAGACAGATGTGGTTAAAGTTAATGAGACCCTTGAAGTGCATAAATGAGAATTTTAAAGAACAAATGCAGTTTGCATAGTGATTTATGGAAGTGGTGGAAGAACAGTTTGCAGAATATTCAGAGGTAAATTAAATGGCATTGGTGTAAGTTAGATTTAAGTATGTTTCCTTTTATTTTCTGACTTTATGCTTTTTATTCCTTGTTGAACTATTTCTTACTCTCTTTGGGTGCTTTGCATAACACTGCTTACCCATAAGGGAATAGGATGATCACTTTGTAAGTATGAAGTAAATCTATCTAAATTACTAAATCCACACATTTTCACTTTAGATTACTTTCCAGGAAAAATCTTGCCATTGATTTATTAAAAAGGGAGGCTACAATATTATCTGACATTGATTCATTTTGAACTATATTAATCCTATTAATACAAAAAAATCCCTCTAAAATTATCAAAGCTAAGCATGTAAATGATACAGACTATGAAGCTGAATTATCTTTACTATGTGTTTGAAACTGTACTGCACAATTGAAAAAGAGGCTTGCTTAAGAGGCTTTTTTCTTCTTTTTCTTTCCTTGCATTTTATTGTGTTTGCTTGTTAATAATGTGTTTCTCTGCATCACCATTCCTAATGTCTTCATGAAACATTCAAGTGCTAATAATGTTAGAAAGATATTCCAGGTAAATATTCAATTATGTATTTTTTTTTTAAATAGGAATAATTTAAATGACAGATCAGACCAACCATTGCATTCACTTAATTAGAGACAGCTTTCTAAAATCATGGGTGTTATGTAACTGATTATAAACTCTTCTTTTATACTTTCATTCAAAGCGCATCCAAAATCATAGATGAAACTCTGAATTACCTGTCAGTAGGTTTTATGTCTAGGTTCCTTCCCCATGTCATCTATTCCTTTGGAAATTTGCACTGCAGTATCCAATAGAAATGAAAAATGGGTGATTCTGAATTTAAGACCTAGGATAGACAACTACAAAAGAGCACAGTTATTGAATCCTAGTAATCTATATAAAAATTTTAGTTAGCGAAGTTTATATAACAGGAAATTTTGCCTGGGTTCCCAAATCTTGAAAAAGCCATCATGAAATCTATTTAGTGTTGGGTTAGCATGGAGCGGCGTGACTTAGTGGTTAAGAGACTGGGCTTCTCAGTTGGAAAGTCAGCAATGTGGGTTCAAGACCCAAGTGCCATGCAACGGGCTAATCCCATCTTCATGACAGCTCCTACCAATCTAGAGTTCAAAAGCATGCAAATGTGGCTAGATAAATAGGTACCACTACGTTAGGAAGGTAACAGCACTCTGGAAATATCATGGAAATATTTTCAGACAGCACTGGCTCTGTGTCCTTGAAATGGAAATGAGCACCACTCCTATAGTCGGCAACGACTAGAGAAGTAAAATCCACAGGGTCTCTTTACCTTTTCTTAACCTTGGGTTAGCATATTATGTGCCTTCAAGTAATTATGGTTTACTTAATAAATCAGAGTTAAGAATTTCAGGGCTTACTATTCATGGTAATGTGTGAACCAATCTTAAGATATGTTATATTTTTTAGCTTCCCCAACTTTGATGCTCATTTGAGCATATTGCCCCCCAAAATCTGAAGACCCAGATTGTTGGGGACAATATGCTGACTCTGTAAACCGCTTAGAGAGGGCTGTAAAGCACTGTAAAACAGTATATAAGTCTAAGTGCTATTACTATTGCTTCTGTCTCATATTTGCCTCCTGAAAATTCTATTTCCTCCAAAATAAATTAGAAACAATAATGATCTAATTATTTGAAAAGTATATCAAAATTTCAGTGTGATATTAATGCATGTAGCTTATAAGCATCTAGAAATATTTACAGAATAAACTTTACATCACCACAGATGATGTACAAAGTGACAGAAATTTTGAAACCAACAATAAAAGCTTCACCATGGAGAATTGAAACATTTCTTGAAATACAGAAATACACTGCTCAAAAAACAACACAATGTAACTCCAAGTCAATCACACTTCTGTGAAATCAAAATGTTCACTTAGGTAGCAACACTAATTGACAATTTCACATGCTGTTGTGCAAATGGAATAGACAACAGGTGGAAAGCATAGGCAGTTAGCAAGACATCCCC